>OLMU01003242.1:0-13630 GCA_900291995.1 Licmophora abbreviata | reverse complement strand
ATGAGTAGAATCCATCGGCAGCTTGTGCTAACCATGATCAATTGTTGTTGCTGTTGTTGTTGTTGTTGTTCTGCAGGACCGCGCATGGAAGGAAACGACAACATCGATCTTTGACTTGGAAAAGCTGGAGATCGAGGCCGAACGAATGGGGGACAGAGCTCCTTGGACGAACCCCGATGCGAACGACGACATAATTCCCGGGTTCGATGCCTCGGGCAAGATGAAGATTGGAGGTTCCTAGAAAGAATAATGAATGGATGGCACCGTCGTTGGATGCGCATCTGTGTCGCAGCCTATTGTGATCTCGAGTGGACATGACTATTATAAAACTTGACGAGCTTGACTGAGGCAAGAGACTTTGTAGCTTGTGTAGTTTCAAATAGCAAGACTCTACCCGATAGGTCGATTTTTGGATTCCGAACGAAGAGACGTTCACGAACTTCGAGCTCTACTGTGAATCACGAGCTCCCATTTCTTCCGTAGAAACGCGTGGCCGGAGTAATGAGCGTTGGGTGTGGTACAGCCTCTGCGTAGATTCTACGCAAGCGGTCATTGTCGCAGCGCGCACATCCGGCAACACAGCAAATTCCAAAGACACCATGGTGGTCTCCGCTCGGATTCTCGCGGCGCTTTTGCTGTTGTTCGCGGCGGTCAATGCTAAGAAGGTCCATCGTGTAAAGGCTGGAAAGGTGTATGCCGAGCACGACCCTGTCTCCCTCGTGGTGAACAAAGTCGGGTACGTCTAGAGATCAGTCGCGTCGAGTCACGAGAACTGCACTTGGAATCCGCGTAGAGTTTGTACCGGCCTCTGCGGAGTCTCTGTGTTGCGCCGCGCCGCCATGGCGACGATGCTTTATCTTGCAATCGTCGTCTTTTTCTCGACTGAAGATGGTGCATCGTCTAGCTTGTTCGCACGCCCTTCTCACACGATCGCTCTTCGTCCCTGCTCTGTTGTTCTGTGACCAGTCCGTTCAACAATCCCACGGAGACCTATCGCTACTACTCGCTTCCGTTTTGCCACACTCACGCCACCGACGAGGAGGAGCTAGAAGCCGCGGCAGAAGAGAATGTCCCATTGATCTATCCTGTTCGTCTAGAGAAGCGTGCAGGAGCCGTTAGACACAGACAGAGGCTCGGCGAATCCATTGTCGGTGATCGCCGTGAGACGTCGCCTTACGAAGTTACCTTTTTGGACAGTGTCGACTGGCGTCTCTTGTGCAAGACCACGCTTCAGAAGAAAGAGCTCACCTGCATTCAAGGAAGCCATTCACAACAATTACTTCTTTGAAATGTTTGTCGAAGATCTTCCCATGTGGGGCTACATCGGAGACACTGCCGACGAAGATATCATCATTGGAGAAGTCGAAGGTAGCAAGACCTTTCTCTTTCCTCACTTGCACTTCTACCTTGGCTACAACAAGGGCCATATTGTTTCCGCCAAGGTCACGACCGATGTAAGTGGGCACGCTTGCCACTCCAGAAATCAGTTCATGCACCGGATGACAGGCTCTCACTCACCATGTTCTGACTCGCTTTCATCTCGCAGCTGGACCGCCGCGTCGACATTACAGATGTGGACGAGCCCACCCAGGTGACCTTCTCCTACTCTATCGAGTGGGTCCCGGAAGAGCTCCTATGGAAGGATCGCATGACCCGTTACTCCGACTCTCGCTTCTTGCCTTCCTCGTTTGAAATTCACTGGCTCTCCATTATCAACTCCTTCGTCCTTGTCCTTCTCTTGACTGCATTCTTAACGATCATCCTCATGCGTGTTCTCAAGAATGATTTCTCGCGTTACATGGAGCTCGATGACGATGCCATGGAGGAAGAGGAGGTATGTGCTACTTACATTTTGGCGACGATCGTGCACGGAAGATTTTTCTCACTCAGATATGTTGCTTTGTATCGACAGTCGGGATGGAAGTTGATTCACGGGGACGTCTTCCGCTTCCCAAAGAACGCGGCAGTCTTCTCCGCCTGCGTAGGAACCGGAACGCAGCTGCTAGTCGTCACGTTCTTCCATCTCTTATTAGCGCTGACGGGCCTCATCTCGACAACGAGGCGTGGATCTGTCCTCGCAGGAGTGGTTGTTCTCTATTGCCTTACAGCGGTCGTCGGTGGGTACTCCTCGCTCAAGCTATACCGCCAGATGAACGGAAAGTCGTGGGTCCAATGTATCATTTTGACTGCTGCGCTGTTCCCTGTCCCTGTCGTCGGTGTTTTTATGTGGGTCAACTCCGTTGCCCTTGCGCACGGATCTACAAGCGCCCTCCCTTTTACGGCCATCCTTACCGTCACGGCCTTGTACGTTTTCATTTGCTTCCCTGCCACCGTGTTTGGAGGCATCCTCGCCAAGCGATATGCTAGTGCCGACTTCAACGCGCCGACGCGCACTACCAAGGTGGCGAGGGAAATCCCAACAGAGATCCCTTGGTATCGCGGTCGAACGTTCCAAGTGCTCATCGCCGGCTTCCTTCCTTTCTCGGCCATTTACATTGAGCTGCACTACATCTTTGCGTCCATGTGGGGTCACCAGATCTACACGCTCTTTGGAATTCTTCTCCTCGCATTTGTTCTCTTGGTGATTGTGACGTCCTTCATTACTGTTGCGCTCCTCTACTTCCAACTCGCACGAGAAGACCATCGCTGGTGGTGGACAACGTATATCAACGGCGGCATGACAGGTCTCTTCATCTACGTGTACTCATTCTACTATTACTTCCATCGAAGCGGAATGAGTGGAATATTGCAAAGCTCCTTTTACTTTGGTTACATGGCGGTCGTGTCGTTTGCGTTCTTCCTCATGCTCGGCAGCGCTGGGTTCCAGTTCAGTCTCTTGTTTGTCAAGTACATTTACGGGAGAGTCAAGTGTGACTAGTCGCGATGCCAGCAGGTTGCGTTATTACACAATAAGGATTTCAAGTTAGTTTCAATCTTTACCGACGGCACTGCTTCCCTTCTATAGCCGAGTTGCGCCTTGTGCTATATTTACGCATTGCGTTGTGAAATTCTGCTCTATCACGTTCATCGCCTCTTCCAGAAAGACAATCTTCGTTTTAGGTTTTGTACACGATGCGGCAGCTGAACGAGTGCTTTCATAGGCTGTTTCATTCTGGAAACACGACGCCAGGTGTCCCACCAAGGGCCGCCCCCAACCTCGGCGCCACCTTGCGTGCTCCGCGCCGCATCAATGATGGGAGGTCCATCCTGTCGTACGTAATCCTTTGCCTCCGAATCCCATCGGAGCGCCCATAGCGACAACTCACAATCGGCATCGAATGTATCCCGACAAAAGTACACCATGCCCTCGTCAGGTGTAGGCGCGCGAAAGACAAGCCCCGGAGTAGCAACAGGGTCGCAGCGACACTGAAATTGAACTTCGAACGGCATGTCTCCGCTCGTGCATCTGCCGATCAGGTTCCACGAGCCCCATTCTGCCACTTCCCATTCCATTGATCCAGTCCAAGGTACCGCCTCGTAAAGGGATCCATTGAAGTGGACGGATATCATCCCAAGGGACTCTTTCTGGCCCAATGGTATTTGTCTCACGCCACCTCCGGCAGTGACAGCTAGTTGAGGTTCATCTCGGCCTGTGTACCCAACGAACGAATTGCACTGAGTCCAATACCACTTGCTGGGTAAAGCAGCTCCCCAGTTCTTCTCGGCGTAGAAGGGTTCATTTTCGAATGTGTATGTGTTGTTCTTCCAGACAACTCGACCACTCGCCCTGGCGTCCGCAAGAGTTACTTGCCAGTGCGGCTCAAACACGGCGAAGGATGCCAACCAGCCAGCAGTTGACTTTTGTTCGGCGCTGGTTCGACTCCCAAACCCACAGAGGGGTTCGATAGTAATATCAAATTCACACTCTCCAGAAATTCCCTGGCCGTCCAATACACCACCGAAAGAGCCATCGTGCCCCCCGATCCTTGCCTGTAGACGATCTGGCAGCACCTGGAATCCAGACTTGACATTACGTTTCCATTCGTCGGGACTCTGTTCTGCGATCGTTCGACTCCTTTCCACAGCAACTCCGTTATCCCATTCAAATGTACACCCTAGCCCTTGCTGGCCTTCCCAAGCCCAAAATTTGGTGTCGTCCTCATCTGCTTGGACCAAGTAGCCATCATTCGGCCCGACTACCTGCACACACGCTAATCTCAAGTTGGAGGCTTTGTTTCCTGGATCTTCGATGGAGACGATAAAGGCAAAGCTGACTTTTTGTTCCACCAACGTAAGACGATAGTACCACCCTTCCATGAATCGAGCGCGTCGACTTCCAAACAACCGATGCGTTAGCCCTCGTCGTCCTCTGCTGTATGCCGGGTGCGAAGGCCAGAAGTGGCGACCCGAGTGTGGAGTCTGTTCAGGATACGCCTTGCCCCTCCTTTTGTCGACTGGCCGAGCCACTGACTCGTCATCCTGAGGAGCGGCCTTCGCGTAACGAGAACATCGCGAGCAAGATCTGGCGTCGAACTGCTTCAAAGGAGGAGGGCACAACACATACGCTGCACCGTGCGCCAAGAAAAGCCATTTCAAGACGAACGCCAATAGAATTCCAGACGCAGCTGACTTGCTCAGCACCATCCTACACGGGTGAGACGGCGGCGGCCTACCATCACGTCAACGCCAACACCCATCGCTTGCGACAGCCGCGACAGCAACATGCGTCACTCTCAACTCGCGACGCACGAACCACACATCACAGCGTGCGCGCACAAAACTCGACAACAAGCACAACAACACCACACAGCCGTGACAATGGCATCGAAGCGGCCCCCCGTGTCGGTCAAGGCATCCTACTATATACCAGGGGAGTCCTCTGTGACAGAAGCAACAAGAATATTCGACGGCACGAATTGCCAAGTGGCTCGAATCGGCCTTGCAGAGGGAGTGATGCCAACCAAGGTCTGTACGCCGACTGCATGATCTTGAACAGGAATCCTTTACATGTTCAATGTACGAGTACTCGTATTGCTAACAACTCGTACTCGCTTTGACTAAAGCCCGAAAATGGGGATTATTCATACTCTGGAATGCATGATCAAGGCCCCTTGCCTCCGCCGAAAGAAGGTGGTGATATTGCCTTGATGATTGGGTGTGTAGACGAAGCCAAAAAGTTCTCCGACACTTTCCTTACACAGATTATCAGGGACGAAAAGGCTGCCGCCCACAGGCCAACTGGCAAAGCCAATACCTGCAAAAAGGCAAAAACTTCCGATAGATAGCGGGATTTGAGTATTTTAAGGCTAGCTGTGTACAACTAAAGGTTAGGCGCTTCATCGCAAGACATGCGCGAGTATTGAACTAGCTCCTGGTGCTGGGCGAACTCAGGCGTCCCGGAAGCTCAATGCTGGGCGCATCTTGTAGCAGCTCTGTCAGACTAGAGTCGCCGACCTTGAAGTTAAACGTGTTGACACCATGAAGAAGAGACTCAAGTTTCTTCGTAAACACATTGCTGTCGTTCTCGTTTCTCGACAAGATGCTGGTATCGCGCTGTCGTTTCGAGTCGACAGGACTCTCTTCCCCCATATCCAATCTAGTTCGTTTCATCGAAGCCGAGGTTCTCGGAACATGTATTTGCGGAGTGTCCGCTGGGGGAATCACCAAGCTTTGAGGAGTCTGGACACCCACAGTAGATGATGGGGTCCATGCGCTTTCGCCCCATCTCTCGGTGCCGGACAGGGACGTCGCATCATTCGTCTCGTCTCCTTCAGGTTGCTTTCCTTCTCGCTTCGGTGTTTTCGTCAGAGGGTAAGCTTCCCATGAATCAGGGTTACGGCGCAGTTCGAAGCGTGTATAGGGATTGTCACGAGGTATTGCCTTTGATAGGCGAGCAACAAGGTCTTCGGCTGCACCCGCTGGAAGGTATAGGACGGGCTGCGACTCTGACGAGGAAATTTTTGTCTCTCTCCACAGCAACAAGGATTCTAGACATCGCCGAGCCTGCCGTTGTGATAGCATCTTGTGACAATTCTCTCGCAATGCAGGTGGAGCTCCGTCAAGGAGCGCCTCTACGATGGCAACGAAAGACGCGTTCCGAAGCGCCTTAAACTGTAGTTTCAGTTGCGGCGCCACCTGTTCCCGACGAAGACTTTCCTTCCAACTGAGGGGTAGGTCAACGCCTCGACCGAAAAAATTCTGCACTGCCGTTCCGGTTTCGTCAGCGAAATCTAACGAGGGCCATTGCCACTGGGCGTTGGATTCGTATTCGTCCGCAAGCAACTGAAGATTGCTAGTCATTGCCTCAAGCGTAGCATGGGTGCGATGAACGACCTGATCTTCTTCGCTGGCATCTTCGACAAACAAATCACTCCATAGAGAAGCCCGGATGCAGCGGACAGCAAGCTGGAACAGGGGCATTCGGACCATATTGGATCGAGTTCGAAGAACGGAGTCTGCTTGAACCATTTCTTCCATCAGCGCTGAGCACGATTCCCAGAGGGCTTCGTCATAGTCTGTATCGTCCCGGTTCCCACCAACGCTTATGACCGCAACGCCTCTCAACTGTTCAATAGCATCGCGAACAGATACGGAGTATGCCACGTTCGAACCATCATCCATGTCTAGCACAACCCGTGGAATCGGCAACTCGGAAGGAGGAAAGTTGACCTCTGCGAACTGGGCACCAAAGTACGGCGGAACAACCAAGAGTGCGGCGTCATAATCGCTGTAAGCCGCGCGGCCGTGACGAAGAGCAAGCACATCTACGCTGAACGTGCGGGTACAGTCTAGCGAGGAGCCAGGAGAGGTTTCCAGCAAACCGTATTGCAGTCTTCGTCCGATCCAGGAGTGAACTAGCTCCTGTGTGCAGTCAGCCTCCGAACCTCGGAAATCGGGCAATACAACTGCAAGCTTGACGAGAACCATGCGCGAGCGCGACGAAGTTCCAGCTGATGAGAAAGCATCTACCAACATTCTCGACAAGTCAAATGGGCTTTTCTTCTTTCTCGCGATCTTCCCAATAACTGCCAGACTATGAGGCTCTCGCTCCGTTGACAATTCCCGACTAACGAGCAACGATACGTCGCTATCACTGACGTACACATCGTCTTGAACCAGACGGGAAGAAGTGCGTGGTCCATCGGAAAAAGTAGGATCGATAGACCCGATAATAGTTCGGCTCTTCTCAAATTGAAGGCGGCTTTCCATCTTGAAGCGAATTCTCTTCCATAGCAAGGCTTTTCGTGCTCTATTGATTTTTTGCTCCCAGGCAAGCGCAAGCTCTCGTGCCTCTGTCGCTTGCCTCTGCCGCTCTTGCTCCTCAAGCTGCCGTTTGATCTCTAGCTGACGCAGGCGTTCGCGTTCTGCTGCCTTCCTTTTTCGTCCTAAATCCTCCAGCCGAACTCGCTCCTTCTCCGCGGCCAGTCGTTTCACTTCTTCCTGTCGCTTTCTCTCCAGCTCGTCCAGTTCAGCCTTTCTTCTCGCGGCCTCGACCTCAGCGGCACGAAGTTTCTCCTCCTGCAGCTGACGGCGCTTCTCTTGTACAACCGCCACCTCGGCAGCACGTCTGGCGGCCTCCATCTCTTCTTCCTTCTTCCTTTCTGCTTCGGCCTGTCGAAGGGCGTCCTCCGCTTCCTGCTTCTTTCTCAGCTCCTGGACCAGGAACTGCTCCTTTTCAAGTTTCTCTCGCGCGGCCTCTGCGAGTCGGCGATTCTCCTCTTCCAAGCGTTTTTCCTCTGCTCGCTGACGTCTTTTTTCCGCCATTCGACGCTTCGCATCTTCCTCAGTTCGCTGCCTCAGTTGTTCTTCGTCTGCCTTCTTGGCGGCTGCGCGGACCACCTCAGCTAATCGCATCCGTTCCGCCTCTTCTTCTGTGGTTAACGGAATGACCTGTTGCTTTGTGGTGACAGGCTTGGTCAATGCTGCACCTTCACCACTGACTTGGCCTCGACATACTCCAAGGCGCGTGGTCCCATTCAGCTTGCTTTCAATGATCCGAATCATTTTCTTGGGTCGTAATGGCAGAACAAATCCCTTTTCCGGATCCTTGGGCTCTTTGAAGTCTGATTGCCTCCAGAAAACAGCCTCGACTATCGCTTTCTTTGACGGGGATGAAGAAGAAGCGACTTCCATCTCCTTTACTGTGATATTGAAATGGCGACATGCTGCCCGTGCCTCGTCTCGATCTTCAAAACACAGAAGCCGAACGAGATGTTTCAGTGGATACGAGTCATAGACGGCTTCGCCTGTATCCTTTCGACGCGCCCCATATGTCTTCGACATGATTCGAAACGCTATCTTCCGCATCTGCTCCACGTGTTTGAACATGATACACGCGAAAAGGTACGGTGTTGACTCAGAGCGAAGGATCGAAAAGAAGCGAGAATAGTTGTATTCCTTTTTTGCTTTGTAGATGCGGAGTGCAAGTTGCACTGGAGACGAGTGGTAGACGTCGGGGCGTTCGCGAAACAAGTACGCGGCGTATCTGAGCACCTCCATCCCGCCTTCGTTGTTGATCGTAAGAAGAATGTACAGACCTCGCATTTCGGGCTCAGCAGTTCCATGCGTCGGAGAGTCAGGACATGCCCCGATAAGTCGTTGCGATCCTGCTCCAGGATCATTGCGAAGAGCTGTACCGTCAAAATCAACAGGGTTCTGACCCATGATGTGATCTGAGCAACAACCATGTCGTCGGTTTGTCCAGCTCTTAACTGTCTCATTCCCATTGTCATCAGGGATTTCAACTACGGACCGCCCAAGCGAGTCGTCGTAATACTGGTTTAATGTCTTCATAGTCTGCCCAAGCTCTTGAATATTTTGTTGGCTCTGCATGGTGACAAAGTCGGCGATGTGGCTTAGTTGGTGTTCGCACATGGTATGCCAGCGAGCAATCCGCTCATGACAACGCACGGCCCGTGCATCGCAATTTCCTCCTGTGCCTACGTAGTTCTGTAAGATAAAGTCCTTTCGGACCATTCGAGTCCTATCCCAAATGAACTGATACACGTCCAGTGACGGGGGACATCCGGACTGAAGAAACCGCGGATCTGGACCTTGACGATCGCGTTCCTGCAAAATGACAATCATACAAAGTGAGTTCTGGGATGACCGCCAGTAAAAGATCGACTGGAGCTGCGGGCACGTACCATTACCCACTCCTCCAAGTAGCCACACACGTTCTCGAGAACGTCTGGCGGACGAACCCATTCTGGGACGTCAAGTTTGTAGTCGGCTGCTGACCTACGAAAGCGTTTGACAGCAGTATTGCGCAATGTCCAATCTTGGGGATGAAGCTTTCCAGGCTGAGGTGTCTCCAACAGTTGAATATCTCCCTCTCGTTCGCGTCGCAACAGTTCGTCGTCTGGGCACATGTGAGGACATACGCCGACAAGCGATACCGCCGAGCTAAGGTCATGGGATGCGTCGCCGTCTCTCCCTTTGTACGCACTAGCAAGATCCCCAGCAGAGCGTTGTTTGAGGTCGTCCGGGAGGTAGGCGACAGTCGCCTTGGTTGTCTTGCTTGCAGCAAAACGCTCAGCGTTTCGTTCTGCCAAAGAAGACGACCGCTCCGAAGACAACGGCGCCGGAGAAGATGGCGCGAACGACTGGGCAGTGGGATTAAGCTTGGCAGACGATGCCGATGTCGACGGTACATTTGGGCCTGCACTTGCACCTTCGACACGACGTTTCTCTTCGAGCTTCTTTTTCTTTGCTTCAATGCGGGCCTTCAACTTGGCTAATTTCTTGTCGTCCTCTTCCTTTTTGGCACCATCTCCACTAGCGGGCGTCGGTGACATAGACGAGTCTCCCATAGCTAATGACTCTGGCACAGGACGCAATGACTGATTCGAAATAGGCGGCCATTGGGATGTTCCTGTTGTCGTTGCGCCAAATGGAACGCCAGTCGGAGCAGAGAATGGAGCGGAAACGGGGGTAGAAATGGCCGAAGTGTTGCCCTCGTCTCCCATCATATCATCATTTCCTACTTGAGTAATGGTGCTGACAGCCCCAAATGGCCCCGAAGAAGCAAATCCGGACCCCATCGAGGGTGCCGTCGCTCCAAACCCCGAAGTGCTGCTAGGAAAGCCAGTTGTCGTCGACGATGCCTCAAACCCAGAGGAAGACACCCCGCCAAATGGCGAGGCGCTCGGAGCTCCAGCGCCACCAGTAGAACTCACTGGTGCTGGTACAACGTTGGAAGACATTCCAA
This sequence comes from Licmophora abbreviata, assembly GCA_900291995.1. Classification (NCBI taxonomy): domain Eukaryota; phylum Bacillariophyta; class Fragilariophyceae; order Licmophorales; family Licmophoraceae; genus Licmophora; species Licmophora abbreviata. The sequence goes on along the minus strand of OLMU01003242.1, from coordinate 3,480 downwards.
ACGAAATGGCGGGAGCCGGTGCCATTGACGATGACGGAGCTCCGAACGGATTCGGAGCCGTCATGGGTGTTGTCGATGGATCGCCACCAAAGTGAGAATTTGTCTGAGACGTTTGTTGTTGCTGCGAGCCGAATCCACTTGACGGAGCCCCAAATGTAGATGGCGACGAACCAAATCCAGATGCAGGTGTTGTGTTTGTTCCGAATCCAGTCATTTGCGTTTGAGTCACAGCTCCAAAAGGCGACTGCCCAAATCCTGCAGACGCTGGAGGTGGAGTGGGAGCACCCAATGGCACAGCGGGGGAAGCGCCAAAGCCTGAAGAACCAAACGGCGGTGCTGATGCCTGCATAGTTGCCATCGTCGATGATGCGCCAAATGGAGTGGCAGCGGGGGTCCCACCGGATCCGAATGCAGCGCCAAAGGTATTTCCACCGGCATTTGCGACAGGCGTTCCGAACCCACCAGTAAATCCAGGCGCAGGCGCTGCCGTTCCAAACTGAGATTGATTGGGAGTCTGAGAACCGAAAAACTGGTTTGTTGATGGCGCCCCGAAGCCTCCTTGACTGCTAAATCCCGACATGAGTGAAATAAGGGTGAAGCCTTCACTTTGAACTTTGCCCCAAATTGACCCACTTTTGAATGCCGATTTTATGTGATATGCTGCGTATCCAGTTGATTCTTACAATATCTTTCTGGTATTGGAACAAACTCGACACAATCCATCACAGTATCAGGATTCAAACAACATCCTTGTTATCATGGTTATCATGATGGCTTCACATTTTATTTTCACAAAACACGGAACACAGGCCAGACATGTGAGATGTAGATGTTCGTCCGTACTTAAAGCCATGACGAGATATGACGTGGCTCAACGGTCCGTCTCCGCCACAATTTTGAAACCAATATATGTATACGATACCATAGTTTGATATTTGAATGTATAGTATCGGACCATGAGGATCTTGGAAAATAAAATTGGTGTCAGCACCGGTACCGGTACAAGACTCGACCTCAGCAAGACTGTCGAATCATGTTGAATGTCCCGCACCGCACAGTCCACGAGCACAAGTCGCTTGCGTTGTTTGTGTGTTTGCCGTGTTGCATCCATCGAAGCACACACAAGAGAGCGTCGAGAAGAGTTCCGTTGGTGTTTTCATTCGCTTGATGGGCATTGTGAAGTTCGCAGGAAAGAAAAGACACAGAACAGCGCTGCTATGCCTCCGCTGGACATGGTGACCGGCCCCTTGATGGTCGTAGAAGACCTAAACGCCGACGCACTCGGCAGCATTGAAGTCGAGACATTTTCCAAGCCATCTGGCTCCCTTGTGGTATCAAAAATCATTGTGGCGCCCGAAAAGGCCCCTCATCCTGAGGTTTCCCCACACGTAGGAGCTCCAATCGAGACGGTCGCCAGCGACGACGGAAGTACAGTGGTGCTTGACTCGACCGAGGGATCTGATCTTTATCAAACGATCAGGGAAGCTCTGTGGGGCTGTGGCGACTACTCCTGTCATCGGCATCCAGTCAGTCCGCCAAAGTCTTCGCTCAAGAGAGGTCCTCCACGCGTGGATAGTCGCTCCGTCTCCTTTTGTGGGTTGGAAATTCGCGAGTACGATGTCACTCTAGGCGATCACCCTTCCGCCTCCACGGGACCACCCATTCAGCTCGACTGGCAATACAAGTCTCATCACAAGATTGACGACTTGGAAGAATACGAAAGAGCAAGAGAACCTAGACGCAATCGAAGGCAGCTTCGTATGAACTATCAGACACGGGAAAAGATACTCTTCCACGAAAAGGGCTTCAGTGAGACTGAAGTGCTCAGTGCATGGAATGAATCTGTAAAGATCCGAAAGCAGCGCAATGAGACTTTGATGCAGTCGTTGGCGTCGACCAAGATGGAGGAAGCATGGGAGTCGGCATGCCGCAAGTTCTCGCGGACCTTTGGAATGTACGAGACGTGAGAGAGATAGCGGAATTGTCATTATTTGACGAAACATGCTTTTCGTGTGTAAACCTATATATAGACCGCGACTGAACGGAAGTTTTTGCTCGCTCGAGTGGCAGATTCCTTTGTTTTAAATAGATGGTGGCAAAGTAGTTTGCTATGTGGAATTACAGACTGACAGCGATACGCCAGGCGGTTCACACAATTGATTTCTACTTTGTCTTGGGTGCGCATTCCGACTCGAGCATCTCGCGGATGTAGATTTCATCGCGTGGATGATCTCGTTCTCCTTCTTCAAACGTATAGCTTGACGCAATTGCCAGCTGTGATCCATCGTGGTTGAATGCCATGGCGGCTACCGATGTTGGAAACTTGGGCAAAGACGTAAGCTTCTTCTTGGCTCCTCCGTCCCACATTACAATTGTGCCGTCGCATCCGCCTGTCGCAAAGGTGCCGTATTTCGGATGAAAGGCAATGCAATTGACAGGGTACACCGTATCACCTACTCGATGACATTTGAACGCATATGGCTTCATCGCTGCGCAAAGAAGACGACACATGCAACGTTGGATCGACGTCGTGAGAGAAAAGAATAGTCATCACAATGCCGCAATCAACACTTGTACACACCGGACTGAACTCCCAAGTCATCCAGAAACTCAATCCCCACACGCCCTTCGATAGACCCCAAGGCAACGCCGTCCCCTTTTGGAAAGAATCGAATGCAGCGTGTTTGGTACTTGAGCGACGACTCTCGTTCCGAGACAAGCTTAGTTTCTCCGCCTCGAATATCCAAAAAGCAGGTTCGTCGCCCTGCCGTTGCGACAACCACACGACGATGATTGTCGTCAAAGTCCATACTAAAGGCTTTTCCAGGAAGCTCGACAGTAGCGACAGGACTCACGCTGCTGGCACGAACGTCCCAGAGATGAAACTGACTGTCCCATCCAGCCGATGCCAGCAGCATCCCATCATCGACCGACGACAAGCAAGAACACGCATTCTTTTTCGATCCTGAGTGCGATCCTACCATCGTAACTGTACTAGAAGGAATGTCAAACTTTCGGACTGGCCATTAAGACAGAGAATGATTGGTGAGCGCAATGGTGTAGATCAGACGAGGAGCCAATGGCATCAGCCGGCACAGCGCATGTCAGACGGGGTACAATGTTTCGAGGGTACCAGGACTGCGAAGATATCGTGGATCCGAATAAGGACATACCTATCCCATCCAGACCTCCTGTAAAGACTTCATCCGCGTTATTTCCGGAGGCTGCCAAGCTAAGCAGTGGCCCTGACTCGATAGAGTGCGACACGAGCAAAGCCATTTCATGGGCGTCGTGAATTCGCAAATTGCCGTCCCAGCTAGAACTTGCGAGTCGAGACGTGCTTTCATGAAGAAAAGAAAGAGCTGATATCCCGTCGGTGGGCGGGGATGGCAGTGGTTTCGCTTCGGGGGGCGGTCGTTGCGCCATGGTCGTTGCCGCCGTCGTCTTCGTCGTCGTGTGAATGTGTTGTGTTGGAGGTGC
>OLMU01003233.1:0-12068 GCA_900291995.1 Licmophora abbreviata | reverse complement strand
GAGTATCAGTGATATTGGTGAATGTACAGTCTTCATCCTACGTTTGTGGTGCAGAGTGAAGGCGGCGTTCGAAGAAGGCGGGTCTAACAATCTCGATCGTCACCATGGAAGAAAGAGATTGTGGGTGCATTCCAAAAATGATGTTTGTGGTCGACCGGCTGGCTCGCGATCTTCAACTTCAACACACCGCAAGCGATGGCGGGCGCAAATTCATGTCGGACAGACGGAAGGCCACGATGCTGCCAGACCGCACAAACCTTTCTGCAAGACAGAACAAAATGCGATTGACTCGAGACATTCTGATCTTATTACCGTGGTACATGACACTACGACAATGACGAACAACAGCATTGCAAACGTTGGAACGTCCTTGGAAGACGCAAGTGATGGGAAGCAGATCATACTCGAGTCCAAGCCACTGGCAGTGGACTCGGCTGTTAGCGCCAACCCTCACATCCCCTCAGTGTCAGCGTCAGCCGTATTGGGAGAGTCTGCCGACATGCCCGAAGGCACTCCTCAGTGCCGTGGACATGACTTTGACGAGTCGAGACTGCTCGACGACATCATGAACTCCATGAGGAACAACGGGCTTTCAGGCTACGAACTTGGCTCTTGCCGTAGATCGGATTCGCGAATTGCGAAAGTGGCGCTTGAGCTCGGTCGAATGGAACGAGAGCGACGACCCTTCGTTGAAGTCGCTGCAAGTGCGAAGACGAATTCGTGCCCGGATCTTTTTTGGGTACACCTCAAACCAAATTTCTTGCGGGCAGCGTGAAGTCATCAAGTTTCTGGCTAAGCACAACATGGTGGACGTCATTGTCACTACAGCAGGCGGAATCGAGGAAGATCTCATCAAGTGCTTTCAACCGACATATATGGGAGACTTCAAGCTACGCGGGACGGAATTGAGAAAGAAGGGTATCAATCGAATCGGTAATTTACTTGTACCAAACAAAAACTATTGTCAGTTTGAAGACTGGGTTGCACCGATCCTTCACAAGATGCACGACGAACAAGATGAGCAATGTGAAGTGTGGGCGGAACAGTTCCTTGCGCACAAGAGGTCCGGGGAGGACTGCAGCCCACCAGAAAAGTTCCATTGGACACCGTCAAGAATGATTCATCGCCTTGGAAGAGAAATTGACAACGAAGATAGCGTCTTATACTGGGCAGCCAAGAATGATATCCCAGTGTTTTGTCCAGCGCTTACGGATGGCAGCGTCGGCGACATGCTGTATTTTCATTCGTACAAACGCCCTGGCCTTGTATTGGATATCGCGGAGGACATTCGACGTATCAACGACCTAGCGGTTCGGAGTCATGCAACCGGACAGATCATCTTGGGTGGTGGTCTGGTCAAGCACCACACGTGTAATGCCAATCTCATGCGAAATGGTGCCGACTACTCGGTGTACGTCAATACAGGCCAAGAGTTTGACGGAAGTGATAGTGGCGCGTCGCCCGACGAGGCCGTGAGCTGGGGCAAGATCCGCGTTACTGCAAAGCCTGTCAAGGTAAGCGCTGACGCATCGTTTGCGTTCCCGTTGATCGTAAGCCAGACATTCGCTAAAGATGTCGAACAATGGAAGGCGGAAACGAAAGGTTGCGTGTGCCACGTTGACGATCTTGATGAGGCATGAAGAACAGACCTACGACTAAACTAAAAAATGCACTTGCTGATATGTTGTTGAACACGCAAATAACTAGGGTATGTAATACAACCGAAGTTGCTTCACACTGATTATTCCGAACAGCCCCTGTAGAGTACTTCGTCGTCGTTGGCGGTGGAATCCACCGATTGCTCAGTGGCTTCTCAATTCAGTAAGCAGACTTCGCCGTCATTCAACCCATTCCATCCCGTCCTATTTTCCCACCTATCTCCATCAGTTAACGGACACAGAAAAGAGCATATCGCTGGTTTACACGGAACTCGGGTCTGGTCGAAGATGTCATTTGAAAAGCCAAAGTTGTGAGCGCGCGCAATTTTGGCGTCATATCAAAAGTCGTGTCTGTTTATGCATATTTTCAAAACTATTTATTGAGCAGAGAACGTTATCGACATCTCTAATTAGGACTGAGCACATGACAACGGAGTCGACCTCTGTCAATTTCTAGGAGTCAGTCAATGGATGGCACGACACGACTCGAGGTTTTGGAGTCGCCAAGCGCATGAAGCTCATGACGAGCGACGAACGACGCGACAAGCCGGCGGTGTTTAAGGCGAACAGACATAGTAATCGTCAATGCCTGTTGAATTTATTGCCTTCATCTTTGCTTTTGCTTCGATTTCCCACGATTTCAACACTGCTCTAGTGATTGGAGAGCCTCAGGAGTCTCTAGAAGAAGCTTGTTGTGGGCGCGGTTGTGAATAACGCGGGAACAACAATAAGTCCCACATCTCACGGCATATCCTCACGACCAGTCCTGTGTCACGACTGCAAAAAACATTGAGATCTTTTCCCCCAAGGCGACTGGGGAAAGCATACCGAAATTCCACACCCAGTCTCGACCACTGAGACAACACGGACTGCGAAAGCCTTCGCACAGCTTTTTTCGCACCTTTGTTTCAGTGACACGCGCTCACACTGAACATGCCATCAAACAGCACCACGACCAATCTCGCTGGCGACGGTCCATCCAGTCAGTCTGGGACGGCGCCGGCGTCTCCCGTCCGTCCCGCGACGACCCCTCCTCCGAGCGTCGCAACCACACCACAGCCTACGAAGTCTGCTTCGGCGAGTCCGACTCGCCCGGAAATTGACGGCGCAGCAGGTGTTGCTCTCGGATTGGATGCACTCGAACGTCAGATGCAAGAGCAGGAACGAACACGAGTCGGGCAACATCAGACGACGACATTGCAGACTACGCTGACAGCGCAGCCGCGTCCAGAAGTACAGAATCGCTCGTATCGGGACGATGACACCGACCCAGCGTCTTCTCTGACTGGCGATTCTTCCCAGAACACGCCAGAGGACCAGCCGTATCCGTCTTCGTTCGAGAGATTCATCCAGAAAACGAGAGTACGTTTTATATAGGATCTTGTGTTTCCTTGGTGCGATCCACTGCTGTTAATGACCCACGTGCATGTCGAATGGCTAACGTACCACGCATCGCCTTTCATTCTTTTTCTACAGAAACGCCTTTCGTCAAGAGACAATGGTGTCGACCCAACGCGTGGCGTGCACATGATTCATCATGTGGATCGGGATATCTCTGAGGCGGAAATGTGGGAAGCAGCTGGCCGTCCCCTCATTTGCGGCTACCTCCATAAGTTTAGTCGGAATGGGAAATGGCAGAGACGCTTCTTCGAGTCGGACGGGGAAAGTCTTTCGTACTACAAGTCTGAAGCGCGTAGCAAGATGCTTGCCTCTCTAGATCTCTGCAAGGTTGGTACAATTGGTATTGACCCATCCGATTCTACCGCCTGCATGTTCTCCATTCAAGTCGCCGACCGACCCTACAGTCTTCGAGCCGAAACCAAGGCGAGCGCAATGGACTGGGTTATTACGCTAAACCGTATCAAGGAAGCTAGGATGCAGGTGGGCCACGTCAAGCTCGTTCCCACCAAGGAGGCGCATCTTTCACCAGGTCAGTCGAATGAGTTCACCCCTCGTGTCGTCCTTGTTGCGAATCGACAGCGCACTCGCGCCGTCGACAGCGACAATGTCAACTCCATCGAAGATTTGCTGAGAGCCTCAAACGAAGAAAAACAATCGCTGTCGCATGGACCAGACGCTTCTTCGGAAGCTTCGAAGCGCATTCAACGTGCTGTAGCGGCTCGATGGCAGAAGCGACGAAGCTCGCTGTCTCGATTGGGTGTGCGTCTGGTAAGGTGGGCAAAGAGCGTCAAGTTTATGCATGTCACGCATGGCTGCACGGACGCGGAGGACCAGGTTGTTCTCGATCATCATGTGCATCCTCCTGGGCACGATGATCCGCACAAGGCGGTATGTTGCATAGTGTGTACTGTTCGTTAGTGATGAACGATAAATCTGACGTCTAACCGAGGCCTGTTGTCGTCCCTCTCTCCTCAACGAAGCAGGGAAAAGGAAGCGTCATCGCGTCATCTGGCTCGGGAGACGGCCCACAGGGTCCAAGCGCTTGGATCGGCAAAGAGGCGCAGATGACTGGGGCAACTACCATTCCACCTGGTGTTTCAAGCAGCAGTGCCGAGGACGACGAGGAAGTCGAGACGAGACAGATTGCCTAAGTGACAGGCATGCTTGGTGCACTTGGGAAGAGTTTATAGAAGCCGCAAAGGCTGCCGTATCGCATAAGAAACTCTTGCGACGACCTCGCTACCCCGACTGTGGAGTTCTGGGGCTAGCTACATATTGTATGTGTTACCTGTGTCCACCTTTTGATTGTTGGCTTCCATGCCCTTTAAGTTAGATGATTTAGTGTGAATGCCACTGTATTACTTGCTCTCGTGTACTACAGCTCCTACTCTCTAGTGACCAGTCCCAATCCAAGGAGCACTCTCTTGAAATTCTGTCCATTTGGACTGGGTCGGGTCAAAAATGTACTTGAGGAACGGGCACTCGTGCGCCATGGCATCCGACTGTAAAAGCTGGTTCGGCTGATACCACCATGGCTTATGTAGTCCAACAGGTATCGTTATTATGCTTCCATCGTGATGAATACGGTGAAGTGCTTCGCTCGATTGATCTGGTTCGACCATTTTGCCGTATAGTTGTGTTGCCTGTTCTGGCCAGATCATTTCGGTCGCAAAGAGTGAAGCAACGTACGCTGAAGGTAGTTTCGCTCCAATAGCACGGAGCACTGTCCCAAAATAGAAGTCTTCATTGATCGCTTCGATTACCGAGCAAGCCTGATGAGTACCGGACGTGTTCAGACCAGAAAAGTGATCGTGTGGACAAGTTTCAATAGCTCGTATAAGCCACGAGCGCTGCCGTAACGAAAGACCCCCGTTGCCGATAGGAGAGACACCGTTCTCGCACATCCGAGGAAAGCTCGTGTTGACCAGTACGTCGGGTCGATGATACTGCCTCTTCAAAGCGGTCGTTTCAGTATTTCGCATCTGTTGTCGCTCCCATCGCCTCTGTGCTAGTGTAAAGGTATTCCAGCGTCCGGGCATGCCTCGGCACATCCCTTCTGGAGGAACAGGTGAAAGTGGGTTGGCTTCCTTTGGCCACACGGCGCCAACGTATGCAAAGTCACGCCACGCCGAAGCGTTCAAGTGGTGACAGAGCACAGCATCATCCTGTATGATAAGAACATGATCATTGTCGACATTCTCTATGAACTCATCTTTCCAATAGTTCACATTCATCAAGGCGGCCGATGGATTTCCGAAGTCGGAGCACGAGTTCAGATTGTACTTTGCGGATATGAGAAGCGCAGTCAAGAAAGCGATTCGAACCCTCCAGCCACTGTGTACGCTTACCTTGGTATGACTTGGAAATGTGAGTCGTACCCTTCCTTTCTCAATCATTGTTCGAAAGAGAGGAAGAGAGTAGTCATACACGTTCGTCGCTACCGCCGCCGCGATGGCTTCTTCGGACGCGGCAGGACCGAGTTGGTTTTCAAGACGATCTTTTACTACACACGCAGCTGAGAAGAAAAATCGGCATGAGATAACAGTACTGCGAACATGCTTTGCATACCATTAGATTGAGTCATGCCTACCTGTTTGCAGAAGCACGCAGGCATCGGGCGCAAACGCACCGACCGATTCGAGCGAGTACCAAGCCGCGTGACTAGGGTCCAATACAGCAAGACGAGGATCCATGAATACCACTGTGAGATTACAACCTCGCTGCATGATGTTTTGGCCGTATACGCTAGTGAGATTGTATGGGCGACGCCCATGTTGCGGTAGACCGATACTCGGAAGCCCATCACTCTTCGCCAGTTTCCAAACTTGATCGTAGAGCTCAAGATGCCGAAGATCACTTTGGTGTTGCTGGATTTTGAATGAAAGGTCCAAAAATCTCAACAGGAACATAGATAAACTTGCACTCCCCCGGTCACTCCCTGAAGCGGGGAACAAACGGACTAGCGCCCAACTCATGCCAATGGTAATGAGGAGCGAGCAGCATGGCAATAGGCATTGGGAAGGTGTAGTTCTTGGTCGTTTCCTTCGCCTCCGACGCTTCTTCGTGGGTTTGTTTTCACTTCCTGTCTCCAAGTCTGGCTTTAGCGAAAAGCTGGCGCTGCATGGCTGTGACTGAGGCTTCCATCGGCGACGCCGCGGCAACATCGTACCGATAGCGGCGACTGCAGCGGTTTTCCGCCATCATGTTGAATATGTCCACAAAATTGGCATCCTGAGTCCAGAAGGTCTTTAAGCCTCTATGACGTTTTCATTTTATCATGACAGAGTCTCAAGTTTTTCGCCGATCAACACCGACCACTCATCGTTCAATCCCCCTCTCGCGTCTCTCGTCATCAATCTTAGTTTGTTCTTTGAGCTGAAGTGAAGCTCACAGTCCATCGTTGTTAAGTAACACTGCTACCGGAAGAAAACGTGTGAAATGGGCGGTAAAGGGGCGAAAGAGAGACGGCGATTGCAGCGTCTCGGTGTCACGGGGGCCGAAGGTTCGCTGATGTCGAAGAAAGAGTCGAAAGACGGGAAGAAGAAGGGCAAGTCGCTGGCACAACCCTCTCGTGGTTCAAATAAGTCGCCTGAACGCCACAGCAGTAGTAAGAGTTCTCGTGGTAAGCCTACAAATCAAAAATCCAAGCCTGGGAATAACTTTCAAAACCCCAAGCGCAGCACACCGTCGAGTCGACATCCGCACGCCAAACCGGCGAACACAAAGCCCAAGGTCAAAAAGCCGAAGCATTTGAAACGAAAGTTGGATCAGCTCGAAGAAGAAAATAATGAGGAACGAGATAGATTGACGAAAGAACTGGCAGATTTCAAACAGCGGAAGTCAAAGCTGTCAACGCGTGACCCCAGAGTGCCGAACACTAAGCGAATGCGTGTTCCTGTGGATCGCTCGGTGGTGAGTCGTCAACCTGACCGCTCAGCCGAAAAAACGCCAGAAACGCTCCCAAGATCAGAGAAGATAGAGACGACGATTCAAACCATCCCCGTGGCCACCATGGTGACATCCTCGACTCATGCTGCTGCTGTGAAGGACGACTCAGATTCGGAAAGCGACGTCAGTCTTGACGAGCTTGTCACTACACGACAGCGAGGACGGCGTCGTCGAGGTCGACAAGAGACGTCCAAGAAAGAAGACGAGGAGGCACTGAGAACGGAAGTGAAAGAATCCAGTCACGCGCCTCAGAATGGCACTACTAGTAAGCCGGGCGTCGAGCCTGCCATACAGGATGCACAACGCATCAGTTCGAGTAACACACGTCGCTGTATAGGGCGAAAGCCGGTGACGGATTTCGCCGTTGGGGAGCGATACCCAGGAAAGGTCGTGTATATCAAAGCTTTTGGGGCTTTCATTGATATCGGTTGTCATTCGGACGCGTTCTGTCATGTATCTCGCGTCCGGGACGACTTTGTGAAGAATATCGGCGATGCTGTCAACGAGGGCGACATAGTTAACCCGCGAGTGGTGGAAATCAGCCGGAAAGATAAACGGATAACTGTCAGCTTGCAGTCTGATGCAAGGATGGACGATGAACGCGCTTCCGCAGAGGCATGGGAGGAGCGAAAAGGGAAGCGGGGCAAGACCCAACCCTACAACAATATGGTGGACGATCAAGAGCATGTACGGAAGAGGGCGGATAACCGACTGTCTGATGGATCCACAGAGAGAAAGGCTGAGCTTCCTATTGCGAAGCCTCTAGATGAAGCCAGCATGTCTCCGGCGGAGCTCAAGCGCGCTCGAAAACTAGCAAGACGAGCGGCACGACGATCGCAGCAAGAGCAAACAGGAATATCCGCCTAACTAGTAAGCTAAGAATGAGTACCGAAACAATCTATGCTTTGCGCTTTGCCGGTATCGCACAGGCTTTAGCTTGATTGCATGATTAGAGCGCATGGGATGCTAAAGAAAGAAACGTGAAGTTATGACATAGCGAGAACGCCGTCCTCGCGCGAAGGGACACAGGGAGAAGCGCGCGCCTCGTCACTCGAGATGCCACGTAGATGTGTACTAATTCCGCCGTGGACCGAGATCCTCCATCGGAGCAGTCGCCGACGGCATAACAGAGCATGCAGCCAATGGCGGTCTGAGTGTGAGCAAAGACATCGTTCCTATTCCGCTGCGGCTGCACTTTTGCCTCGTTCCTCAAGATAGATTCGCGAGCATGACTGATCTGAGGCGCGTTTCGTATTTCTACGACGCCGAGATCGGCAATTACCACTACGGCCAAGGCCACCCGATGAAGCCGCACCGCGTCCGTATGACGCACAACCTCGTCGTCAATTACGGCCTGTACCGTCGCATGGAAGTCTTTCGCCCCCGTCTCATCTCTCCTACCGCCATGACACGCTTCCATAGCGACGACTACATCAACTTCCTCAAGGTCATTACTCCAGATAACATGCATGACTACGTACGACAGCTGCAGCGCTTCAACGTGGGAGAAGACTGCCCAGTCTTTGACGGACTCTTTGAGTTCTGTCAGCTCTACACGTCGGGATCCATCGGTGGCGCGGCTCGTCTCAACGAGAACCGGGTTGACATTGTCATCAACTGGGCCGGAGGACTTCACCACGCCAAAAAGGCCGAGGCCTCTGGCTTCTGCTACGTCAATGACTGCGTCTTAGCGATCCTAGAGCTTCTCAAGAAACACGAGCGTGTCCTCTATATCGACATTGATATCCACCACGGTGATGGAGTCGAAGAAGCCTTCTACTCAACCAATCGCGTCATGACTTGTTCGTTTCACAAGTTTGGTGAGTACTTTCCCGGCACGGGCGACGTGAAGGACATTGGGTACGCCGACGGCAAGAACTACGCTATCAACTTCCCGCTCAATGACGGCATGGACGACGACTCGTATCGCAGTGTCTTTCGCCCAGTTATTAGCAAGATCATGGAGATGTTTGCACCAGGAGCCGTCGTTCTGCAGTGCGGTGCCGATAGTCTGTCTGGCGATCGCCTCGGATGCTTCAACCTGAGCGTCAAGGGACATGCGGACTGCGTTGAATTCGTCCGAAGCTTCAACATTCCTATGCTTGTATTGGGTGGCGGGGGATATACTCTTCGCAATGTGCCTCGGTGTTGGACGTACGAGACTTCCGTCTTGACAGGTGACACGGTCAAGGACGAGTTGCCATTCAATGACTACTTTGAGTACTTTGGACCCGACTACCGCCTCCATCTCCCTCCCACCAACATGGCGAACCAGAACTCACCACAATACTTGGAGACTACTAAAAACCAGCTGCTTGATGTCTTGCGAGAGGTTGAGCCGGTTCCTGGAGCGCAGATTCAGACGGGACAGATTGAATCCCAGCTCAACCCGCGGGGCCTTATGATGGAGGTAGACGAACCTGGACCCGAAGCCGACGACGAAGCTACCGCCGACCAGAGAGTCACTGCCGAAAATATGGGACAGAGGGAGCATCCTTCGGAGCTTGCCGCCTGAACTTGAGTTCTCGTCTGATGTTGCGTGAGGGCCTAGCTAATTTGTGGTAGCTACGCGGCTGTCGGGGGAGACGACGATAGCTACACTCAGCTCATCCTGTATGTATCCGTGTCGCCGCTAGAGAGTATTCTTTACTGTGTAGCAAACCAAGTTAGTAGTTACTTGATTCCTACAATAATGCCGCATTGCATCGAAATGTTGGAGTAGAGAAGACGGGACACAGGTTGGATGCGCCAATACTCGGACAACGAAGCAAAGTCTGCCAAGCCGCAGAGATTCGTATCTTGCCACGATCAGATCAGTCCTGCGCTAGTAGGTTGGATACTCAGTTACTACTGGTTAGCCTCTTCTCGGTCTCACGAACCCAATGTCCGTTCTGCTCGAGTGTGTGTGGCGGATGCCGGATCGTGCTCAAAGCCGTGAAGTCGGCTGTCCCGATACAGCTCAGGAGGCGCGAGCCCCGACTCCCACAAAAACGATAGCGACCTCGAAAGAGCGGGCCTCCTCGTTTGATATAAATAAATATTTCTCCTGCATAGTAAATTGATCGCAAATGACTAATCGCGTACTGTATGTTTTGTTCCCGAACTGTGACTCGACCCTGCCGGAAAGATGTCTGTGTCTTGTGGAAGAGCCAGGTCCGTAGACTTCCGTACACAACACGCGTGGGAGAACTCACAACAAAGCAACATTGAAGCAACAGTTTGAGATTGAAATTCATCGCCATGAGTAGCGGACACGACAAGAAGAAGGCTCCTCCCCCTTCATTTAGTGGAAATAAACTACCAGATAGCATTACTGTGGACCTCGATGACGATATTGGCGAAGAAACGACGAGACGAGTTCGTCTGGCTCCTGGGTTCCATCCCGCCGTAGACTCAGTAGGCTTCGCTACGTACAAGTCTGCTCCTGATGTGAATGCGCTTTGGATGGGTCCTTCCATGGTTGCTCCATCCTCGAAGAAACGCGCCGACGACACCAAGCCTGCATCTTTGGTGGTCCCAGTGACGAGCGGTGGTTGGACACTGCAAGATGTCCCGACTTTGCCCGCATTCCACCCTCTCGAGCGCACAGCCACCTTTGTGCCGTGTTGCGCGGCTTCGGATATCTCTGCGCGAATCAGCAACGTCCTCCGTGAACTCTCCATCGAAGCAACGTACGACGATATGAAGGCGAAGGTCAAGGGCATCACTGCCGAGAATGTGGACTTTCGAATCCGTCTCTACCGGGGCAGAGGACAATACAGTGATGGGATAATCGTGGAAGTCCAGCGTCGTTTCGGCTTCTCTACCAACTTTCACAACATCATCAAGGCGATCCTCGAGGCTGCGCAAGGTCGATCTCTCATCATGCCGGTTCGAGGCGAAGCCCTTCCTATTCCATCGGTCGTTTCTGACTCGGAAGACGACAACGACAGCTCTGGAACGTCGCTTGCTTTTGTCGAGAAGATGCTTCGCCACCCAGGAGCCGACGCGCACAATCTTGCGCTACAGACCCTTTCGTCTTTGACGAACGCCAAGAAAATGGGGCGATCGACAGCTCAAAGGGTCTCCAAGGCAATTTTGGTGCCCCACAACTTTATTGGTGACAAGATAATCGAAAGCGTTTTGACCCTCAAGAATCAACCCGACGATTTCGGCTTGCGTCTAATGGCAATGACTGTTCTCGCCAACGCCATTCATGAAGTGACAGGAGACATCCTCCAAGGGTTTTACGAGACGCTTCGAGCAGTTCTTGTTCAGGACTTGTACGATGCGTCGTCCAACCCGCAGATCGCCTACCTAGCGGGTCGATGTATCGAATATCTCCATGACCAGGACCAAGATCTAGCTGAACTCCGCAGCGCATTCAAATCCGCACTCTCCGTCGGCCGTGAGCGCCATTCTGCGCTCGCCTACCAGTCCGAGAAGTGCATCCGCAAGATTGATAAGCGCTAAGCGTAGGAGACGGGGTCCACATGAATCACGCCGTCCCACTGGGAGTTGAAGCAACCTTCTGCTCTCGTCCGGCATACTCGGGGTTTGCTGTAAAGTACTCTACATAACTCGTAGCATTGTAGAACTGCATCAATCGACTAGTATAGAAGGTTTGTAGATGTGGAAAGAATCTCGGGGAGCATTATGAATTCCGCGATGTATATCCTTTCGACTTCGTCGTTGACCAACCGTCCATTTCTCCAAAATGGCGCGACCGTCTGTACGGCGCGGTGCTTTTTGTGCTGTGGTTGATGATGTAGGCAAGATGGCAAGAAGTCAGAAGTCCACACGTTGTGACTGTCGATCGTCGGCTCTGGGTGTGTCGAAACTGCTATCGTCTCTTTTGAAAGCCAATGCCTTCCTCTACTACAGTCCGAGCGGAGCGACTGTCGTCGACTTTGCTGAAAGTATTTCAGGGATGGAGAGATCTCTGTCTAAACTCACAAGATTCGTCCGATCGACAGGCACTGCGCACCGAATCCAAGACGCTGTTTTCCTCCTTGTTTCAGACGACGGAGGTCGCTGCCTCAGAGAATCTTGTACTAAAGACAAAGGCGTCGCATAGTGACG
>OLMU01003223.1:0-17514 GCA_900291995.1 Licmophora abbreviata | reverse complement strand
AAGTTTCGTGCGGTGCGCCTCACAAAATGAGTTCAATTCAGTGGTGTCGTCCCCTTTTACAATAATCAATCTAGAAAGAACAGAGCTGCAAGTCTTTTGTCCATTACAAGAGCATTAGTGAGATCTTCTTTGCCGGAATGACATGCGTATGCTACGCAGCGGCCGCTTCTCCGAAACGCAACCGACTTGCTATGGATCTTCTTGGACCGTTCTTCAAGTGACTCAGAGATGGGTCTACCTTGTTAAAACCGCAAAGGCAATACGTAGATCAAATACCCGTACTCGTCTGGAGCATCACCATGCGTCGCGTCAGGTGATCTACTAGAGCTGGTGCAAGCGACTTTAGTCTCAAGCGTTGTCTTCGTATAAGGCAGTTATGCTTGATCAAACCACACGCCATATACAGTAGTAAGGTTTGCGGGGCTTCCCATTGCTTCGGAGAACCGAATCGAGAACCTCGACCTCTCTTTTTTCACTCGGAGTGGCCGTCCGGTGATGGCTTTACAAAGCGCTAAAACATGTCTGTACCTGGTAGGTCTACCGAATGAGTCGTCTAGAGCACCACATTCTTTCCACTAGAAACATGCTCTGTGCAATAAGTGTCTCAAGCCTAATTGTATGTAATATGCAGAGTCGCAGTGTCTAATACACATACTCGTCATGTCACGTCGCGCCCGTGCCTTGCGCCAACTTCTCTACTCATCCAGCCGCACAGAAGCAGTCGCTTCGTCGATGGCATCTCGAGCCACATCGAGAAACTGAAGGATAGAGTCGTCGACGACGGCTACAGCCTTGGAGATGGCATCGGATGCCTTGACGGCTGCATGCGCCACGACGGCTGTAGCTTCACTCACAGTTTCGATCGAAATTCCCGCCTTTTGAAAGGGAATGCCTTCAAATGGGTTGTGATCGAGGGCTTGATCTTTCACTGTAGTAAACGTATCCTTGACGCTGTGACTGAAAAACTCGAAGGAATTGTATGCCTTGGTCGACCAATCCTTGAAGCTCTCCTTGGCGTCGTTGGCGCAATTGCCAAACGAGACCGATGCTTTGGCGCGGACCCAGCAATTGTCGGCGAGCATTACCTCTTCAAAGTCCTTGTCGTACCATTTACCACCCGAAGCATAGTTTTCGTCGTTTTCGTCGTTTTCATCGTCAATGATGCTCCATGTCAAATCGTCGAAATGGTAAGTGGGGGGAGGCACTTTTGGAATCTTGTTCATGAGATGATTCGTGTGGTTCTCCGTGCGATACTCCTCTTGCTCTTGCTGCAGCTGACGGAGCTCTTCCTGAAGGCGAGATTTGGAGCTCTGCAGCGAGTAACGGTCCCAAACAAGGAGAATGGCGACCAGAAACGCGAATCCCTTTGCCACAAGACGCAAGTTCTTGGGCTTGGTCCAGAATTCACGGGTCAATACGTTGGTATCCACCACATTGTCCAAGCTGAGGTCGTCGCCACGGTTAAATGACCCTGCGTCAAACAAAACATGCCTTGCAGCACTCATAATGCCGAGACTGTCCAAGTCCGTCGGAATCGAGTCCGTCCCGGGAAGTGATAGATCCGTGGGGCTGTTGTGGTGGCCGTGACGAGGGTATCCATCTGACGATGCCTCAATGCCGCTGACAATGAGGACTCCATTACGGTAGTCGGCAACGCTTCCAACATGGGTACCATCGTCGGAAACAATGCCCCAATCCTCGTCGTCGGCATACTCGCTGGCATCGTCTTCGATGAAATGGAATTTCTCAGCCTGGTTGGAAACTTGACCTTCCGAGTGAGGACTGCGGTGCCCTCGAACCGAGGAATCGGTTTCGATCGACATGCTATCGTTCGCAGGGCGAGTCAGCATTGCTGCACACGAGGTAAATTAACAAAGTAACACGTTGTTTACCCACAGGAACAACCACAACAGCTTCAACACACTCGATTGATCCCTTCACAATGCGATTTGTTCTTTTTCGGCTGGCGCGATGTCAAATCCCTGAAAGAATCAACACGTGTTGAATGCATGTACAATCCTACGCGGGCTGCGTACCATGATACTCACGCAAGATCCGGAGAAGATTTGGAACTTTCGAATTCCGAACGTTGTTCAATCGACTCATTCGACTAAATGATGACCTGCATACTCACTCGTATGTACACACAGATTTGGTGACTACTTCGACCCAGTTTCTGGACTGACGTTGCTCCGAACTCCGTTCCGAACACAGCTTTCCACTTCATTTTGCGCGCCAGTTTTTCGGAACAGCAAACTCCTTGGTCGACGAAGACAGTGAGAATGGCAATCATGGGGCAGAATTTACGGCCTTGTGGCTTCTTCTGGACCACAGCGTTGCTGCTCTTATGCCTTGAGCTACTAAATATCTCTATATTGGTCACCGCCTTTTCAGTGTCGTCATTTCACGGCAATTCTGTCTCAGACGAAAGAATCACTAGTTCGCACCGTTCATCGTCGTCTTACAGGATTGCCAATTTGACCATGCGGAAACAGAAAGCGTCCGATCGTCGCACTAGACGAATGCAACGGGGACATGACTCGAATGCTGATTTATCGGAAGTAGCGCGGTCGCTCGGCAGTACGCTCACAAGCTCTCCCATGGCCCGTGCACAGTGGACACACAAGAAAGTCACCACCGCTGCTTCTTCAATGAGAAAGGAAAGAAACACGGGACGAGGACGATCTCGGAAAAGAACGAATCTTTACAACTCGTTGTCTTCTTATCATTCACACTTTCTCAGCTTACTTACGACAGAATATCAAGCCGAGGTAAGATCGTCGCCATGGTAACACGCTTCGTCTACTCGCATGTCTATTACCGGTAGTACAAGCCAGATTCTTTCCGCGAATCTTGAAGTGGATAAAAAAAAATTGGATACACCAATGACGAAAACGTGGATCGTCTGCTTTGGATCACAGACTGTTTGTCTCACGCATCGTCGTCTTTATCGTCCTCTCATTCCATTTGTCTCTCTCTGTAGGAGGACGAGATTCTGGGACGAATCAAGGCTTCAGCCGAGGACCCACTAGGACTTGAAGCTGCAGGTCATGCATTGTTCGATCTTTATCCGGAGCGACGCGGAGATTTGTACTCCGATGAAGTATATCGACTCACAAAGGCAAAGGATGCCACTACCTTCGCTGGCGAAGTGCAACACACAAGCCTAGATTCAGCTCGTGAGCTTCCTCCGAACCACAAGTTCTCGTCAAACGATGTGATATTGCTTACTCTTCAACCAGGAGGAAGTGGTGATTTCTTTGAACAGACCTCACTGCCTACCAATAGTATGGCTGTCTCCGTCGAGGCACGGGTACTCGGCACTGGTCCTAGCTACATCGACGTCGCACTACTGGGTGGGTCGTTCGAAGCGGCGTTTGGGCCGGCGCCAAACAACGGCAGTCCTTCGGGCAAGGGTGATCCGCGAATGCGACTGCGTGCCGATCGCTTCTTTTCCAATGTGCCGTACACCCGTATGGTTGCGGCGGTGAGCCAACTTACGTCCATTCCGGAAAAAACAAAGCAGTCAAGTGTCGGGAATCCTGAGAAAGAGAAGGATGCCAGACCTCACGACAGAATCTGCATGGACGAGTTGCTACGAGATACGATTCTCTCCACATTTGCACTGAATGACCCGTCCAGTACCTACTTCCGGGATATGGATGCCTGCAATTTAAGAGATCTAGCGAACAGCCTCGCTCGGCCGCCGCTTCCGAATTCACCAAAGCTTGCGAAACAGGCGTTGAGCTACATTCAATCCAACCCATACGGTACCTTCAGTCCATTCAATGGTCCACAGCTGACAGCAATTGAGGCTGCGCTGACACGGCGGCTTACTTTGATCCAGGGTCCACCAGGTGAGTTGATTTGGTTGATCAAATAGTGAACTCAAGGAGTCAACTGAGACTTACATTCCTAAATACCGTCTTTCTTGTCTTGTGCGTATTTAGGAACGGGCAAGACGACGGTTGCTTCCGCCATCGGGTTCGGGTTCGTTCACCAATGCCGAAATATATCTCCGCACGCCAAAGTGCTTGCATGTGCGTTTAGCAACGTAGGTGCTGACAATCTTGCCGAGCAGCTGGTTCGTGTCGGTCTCAAAGTGGTCCGGATTGGAAAGCCATCCGCAGTCAGTGAGTCTCTTTGGGAGTTCACACTGGACGCCGCTATCGATCAGGATCCTGACGCACAGAAGGCGCTTCGCAACGCTGCGTGGGCGACATCGCAGTTGGCAAAACCTCCGTCGAACAGAAAAGGATCAAGCAGGGATCACAGCGCCGTCCTGAGCGAGCGTAGCAAGCGCGACGTTGCGACTGCTGCCGTGAAGGCTTCAATCGAGGTAAGAGGTGAACCTTGCCTCTGGAACAATATTTCGTTTGTTCGCCCGCAAACTCTTACATACCTGAGGTTTGCTCTGTAGGCGTGTAATGTTGCAGCTACTAGAACGCTGAGAGAAGCTGATGTTATTGTCTCGACTTCAACTGGAGCGTTCGACACACGTTTGTTGGCGGCATGCGGTATCGCAACCGGCGACGACATCCTTGAGCAAGATGGAAGGTTGAAGTCATCTAAGCCTGGTGCTCGTACCAAGGTGAAGGAAAGCGACAACACTCGCCAAGCCGCACCTGACGATCTTCCGCCGCTATCGCTGCCTTTTGTCATCGTCGATGAAGCATGCCAAAGTGTAGAGCCAGCGACGCTTATTCCCATGACGGCTACTAACAGCTGCAGATCATTAGTTCTACTCGGTGATCCATGTCAACTACCTCCCACGGTAAAGACAAGTTCTTCATCGCCACTTTCGGTCTCCCTGATGGAACGACTTGCTGCTACGCTACCGCAACCTGTCATTGTGACTGGTCAAGCCGATCACACCGAGAGGGACGAACGTTTTCTTCAGTCGAAGTCAACAAAACAAGCACGATCGCTTCTGCGCCGCATGGATGACGACGATAGACAAAGAAGCTCCTATCGTAAGCGCTTTTCTGGCGCACTTCTTCTATCGGTACAGTATAGGATGCATCCATCTATATCAGCCTTCTCTTCAGCAATTTTCTACGACGGTTTGCTTGCAACACCTTCTTTCCTGGGGAGTCATCGCCGCTTCCCTCAAGCACTTGTCGACACGCCCAGCGAGGACAACGGTGTCGGCGTGCGCTTCATTGATGTCGGCGGTCGCAGCAATGAGCGTCGCCGAGGAGGGGGCAAGTTTCCACGGACCGTCTTCTCTGCTGCAACCTCAGGCGGAGAAGAGACATCCTACTCGAACCAAGGGGAAGCAACTAAAGTTCTGGACCTGATCAAAAATATGCTAGGAAAGCGTGGCATCAACGGAGATCCTGAGACGCTGACCATAGGCGTCGTTACTCCGTACACCGGCCAAGTCGAGCTCATCAAGTCCATCATGTCTTTGGATGAGGAGTTCCAAGAACTTGTCTCAAAGCTCACCGAGCCCGTTGAAGTAAAGTCTGTCGACGGATACCAGGGGAGAGAGCGGGAGGTCATCATATTCTCCACCGTACGGTCAAACCGCCATGGAAAGGTCGGCTTTCTGTCAGACTGGCGACGAATGAATGTGGCGCTTACTCGTGCAAGACGCGCCTTGATTGTGGTTGGCGACTTGGCGACGCTGGCAGAAGGCGACAGGCACTGGGCTGCTTTTGAAAAGTGGTGCAGAGGAATGAATTGTGTTGTCAACTACGAGAAAGCGGACGCGAGGGTTGGCCCACTCGACCAATAGGCGATCTAAGGGGTAAATTGTGATACTAAGAATTTGCGTTGGGTATGATAGACATTCCAGCTGCTCCTCTCAGGTCACTGCGTTCATCTTTCGAGTCAGGGGTGATCTACGAATCCGTTGCAGCTTGGCTCGTAGACCTGCCTTTCCTCCTGCGTCTCGAACCGCTGTCAGCCGATACGAAAGCTTCGGTGTGACTGGACTTTTGTTGCCTCGCGGGGGTGGGGGCGGTGGAGCCTTCTGTTGATTGGTGACAGACTTATCGTCTGTGTCAATGGGCGAAATCCTCGCCACCCGTCCGTGAGTGAAGTTGTACTTGCCCCGTGCGTCTGCCGTGCTGGTCGCTTGATTCTTGGCTTGTCGCTGAAGCGAAGCGAGCTTTGCGGACAGAGCTTGAACTTCGTTCTTTTTCTCGCTGCATTCCAGGGTCCTGGCACGGGACTCACTAATGGCCCTTCGGTACAGCGCCATCGACACCATAGCCTCGCCGTTTCTTATCTGAGACCTGAGCGATCGAATAGTCGACTTGTATTCAGCCTCCTTCAGTTCCCACTTCTTGAATTTCTCTGGTACAACGGGAACCTTCTCCAGGCGATTCACGAGCTCAATATTCTGGAGCTCCAGTTGCCTGACAATGGTCTTCGATGCTTTTAGGTCCCGATCGGACGACAGTTTAGCCTTTGTTACAAATGACAACACAAAGATGAGAGAACGCAAACAAAGAAGATGGCGCACCCAACGTCGTGTGTCTGCCCGTGACGTACCGAGAGTGTGTGCTTTTGATCGCGCCTTATCGATGCTAGGGTCTTGGAAAGAGATTCTGACGCAGCTTGCGACGCTAGGATTGTCTCTGCCATATTTTTTAAGACGCCCATTCTGTCTTCCTTGGAGTAGGTCTCGATCTGGTCGTCCAAAGTAGCATATCAACAAAACACCGAATGAGCCACAATAACAAATGGGCGAAGAGGATTACTCGTAGTGGCACGTACCTTGTCTGTCGGTTTTCCCATCGCCGATTGGATTGCCTTGAGCATTTCGTTTCGCTCGTCCTTCACGCTACCAAGGGTGCGGCGCGCCTCATCTAGATTTGCGGTCAGCTTGGACACTCTGTGACGCAATCGCAACACGTCATCCTCATAACGTCTTCGAACACGCGATTCGATGTTCTCGCTCATCTCTTCCGCAATGGCTCGTGATTTTTCGAGTTCGTCCGAAAGCCGAGAGACAGTTTGTAGTAGGCCCCCCTCGCGTATGCGTGTTTCCTTAAGGTTCGACTCCTTTTCGAGCAATCGATCTCGAAGGCCATCGTTCTCTCGTTCAGCACAAGCTAGCGACATCGCAACCGTTTCGATCTCGGCAGTCGACGTGGCGAGTTCCTTCGTGAGAACCTCAAGGTCATGCTCCGCTGCAATTTTTGTCATCTCTAACGCTTGCAGTTTAACCCAAAGCTGCTTCCCAGGAGCCTCTGGCTCATGTGAATTGCCTGCAGACAGTTCATCCTCTTCGATGACGACAGGAGACTGGTCCGGCAAGAGATCCTCATGCCCTTCCACAGATGATTCAGAGAAAGACATGGCCAAGGATGCAGTGTCGTTTGATGGCACAGAAACTATTCCCGGAGATTCAATCGCTGACTTTGCAGGTGAAAGTGTGAGTATTTCCGCAAAGCGCACCCGTGGCGCAGCGTTTTGTTCGCGTTCGTCGTTGCTACTATTACTGCTCGGCGAAGACTCACGAAGTACGCTCAGTCTCTTCTTGGCGGAACGGAGCAGCGAGGGATACTGGCGTGGAGTACTGGCACTCAAGGCTGCAACGACTTGTTCTAGATCTTCAATAGAAACACTGCTCGATACGTAATCAAAGCTGAGCTTGTCCATGGTCAGTGACGGCTGCGTCGAATCAGACGAGTTGGTCTTGGATAAGGGCGACATGAAAGAGAGTGGACTCAGCACGGCGAGAGGCGGCGAAGGCGCGCCAGGAGAAGACTTGGAGTGAGAAACGTAAGGTGGTTCCCAAGTTCTTTCCGAAGAGCCAAAGAGCGGCTTCGTCGCGGACGGTTCTGGTGGATTCAAGTGGTCAATGGGCGATCCGAAGTCCAAGAGGTCCTTGGGAGGGCGACGAAGCGACTGCATGGGAGAGGGTGTTTTGACCGTCAATCGCTTTGCCGCTTGCTTGACTCGATCTTTCTTCACTCTTTGACGAGTCACGTTGTCGTACTTTTGCTTCATGGTCGCCGATGTTATGCCGCCGCGAAAGGTCGGGGAAAAGATCGAGTGCAAGACATGCTCTCCAAATGGCGCTGCTTGCGTGGGCGAGAAGAGCGGAATCGACCCTTGCGACGAACGATGGGTCGACGGTCCAGTCATGCTGCACTGAACGGCATTCGATCTACGCTGGAAGTACACTCAGGCTTTGTCTCTTCGCACCGCCATGGATTGATGACGACGAGAGCTTTGCTGCACTGTCGACGCTCGACGGTATCCAGTTCAAAACGCCCAGAAGTGTCATGATATAGTTTGAATCAATCATAATATACATGCGTTATTACATATATTACCAATGACTGAGGCGTCTGTCCGTCTCCTCAAAACTCTGTCAGACTTTTGGATGATCACACACAGACGGCGAGATGAGCCGCAGCATATCCGTTTTGGCGAAGGTCCACCAAGACACAGTCCCGTGTTGGAGCCGCAGTCCTTGTCGCTTCGTTGGTTTGTTCGAGACAGGTTTTTGACCAACCTTGCACGTTGCTATACAGTAGTACCATGGGAGAAGCGATAAGCTCACTGCTGTTTCAGCCACCGCCGCCGACGTATCTACATCCCTCGCGGCATTTCTGGCTGGAGAACTCGTTCGGAAGCCGCATTCCGGCCTTCTTCATCGAGAGACCGAATGCGCAAGTCACCATTTTATTTTCCCACGGCAACGCCGAAGATCTCGGCATGATTTACGACTGGTTCAGCGATCTCGCACGTGTGCTTCGAGTCAACATTATGGCATACGATTACACAGGCTACGGCAAGTCCAACGGGACGCCTTGCGAGGAGTACTGCTATGCCGACATTCTCGCAGCCTACAAGTACTTGCTGGAGACGCGACGGTTGCAGCCCGAGCAGATTGTGCTATATGGAAGATCGCTGGGGTCAGGACCATCCTGTTTTCTCGCAAAGAAGACGGCAGAAGAAGGTCGCAGCGTGGGGGGTGTCATTCTACAAAGTCCTTTGCTCAGCGCGTATCGTGTTGCCTTTAACTTTCGATTCACCATGGCGGGAGATCGGTACGTCTTGAATGACAAATCGAATGTACATAGACCCCTCGATTCATCGGCACTCGCTCGTCCATGTTCTTACCGTGTAATCTCTGATCCCACCACCGCAGCTTTCCGAATCTCGACTACGCGCCACACATTTCCTGTCCCGTGTTCATTGTTCACGGTACGCAAGACGAAGTTGTCCCGTTCTGGCATGGTGAAGACCTGTTCATGGCATTACCGCAAAATTGGCGCGCGAAACCTTTCTGGGTAGAGGGTGCCGGGCATAATAATATCGAAGCGCTCCTCCGCCCGACAGGGGCCTTTGTCGACAAATTGATTGAATTCTTGGACCTTCATATAGGAGCGAGGCGCGGAAACATCGTTGCGCCCGTCATTGTGCCTGTCTGTGTACCAAATGCCTTGCGGGAGTCGGAAGATTCTGTCGCTCGGAGGGGATCTGCTCTTCGGGTGTATGACTAGACACGAGCTTTGCTCTATAGTTGAAGAGATCACACCGGGAAAGAAGAGTTGGTCACTGACAACGGACGAGTACTTGGTAACCGTATTCAACGCACTGGTCGTTGACGGGGCACCATTGACAAATAGATCGTGAAGTTGGAGGAGCAATACCTGCTCTCCGGGACTAGTAGTGGAGTGACACAAATAGGGACGCATAGAAAGCGCACTCACTATTTTACTTAGGGCATCAGAATATCTAGAAAGGACATTGCAGGATCTTTTGTTCTGGCCTCGGCGACATCTTCGTATCGGATTGTGTGTCTGCCGTGAGACTTGGCCGTCTGCAAACTCTCTTTCGCGAGATTCTTCACGAAGAGTTCGGCTGCAAGTGTCGTCAAGATTGCAGCTTCATTCTGTACAGTGGCAACGCCAGGATCTAACTTCATTGTCCTCTTCACTGACCGGAACGGGATGTGAAGTCCCTTGACGGCAGGCGATCTCGCTTTTTTGGCACTGCCGTGTGATTTTCGCTTCGGAGACTTCTTCTTCGCCGCGGATGATGGTGTCGCCTTCTTGCTATGGGAAGCCTCGTCATCGTCGTCGTCATGCGTCAGTTCCGATTTGACGGTCGCGACGCTTTTCATTTCTTCATCGTCGTCCTTTCCCGTGTTTTGCGTTCCACTATCTTCATCGGCATGTCCAGGCGTGTCCGCCGTATCTTCAGTCGCCACGGCAACCACGGCAGCGTGAGAGTCTGCGTCGCCATGGTCACCGTCCTCAATCTGCCCCTCCGTTTCCTCGTCCACAAAAGCAATCTCTTGCATCGCTTCGTCTTCAGATAAGCTCATCGTTTAGGATACGAGTGATATCAAGCGCGGTGTGTGTTTGAGGCCTTCGCTTGCTTCGCTGCCACCGATGATGAATGATGATAACAGTGGTCGCTCGTCGTGTCGGACCAGAGGGGCGGTCTCTACGCCGCCACGCCGCGCCAATGGATTCATTCGATTCATGGACAAAGCGCGCTATTAGACAATGGTCTATTAGTAAACCTATGGTAGTCTGGCGCCCATCAGAGGTCGGAGGTGTATAAGCTTCTAACCTTAGCTCCATACCAGGTACGGTAGGTCAGGCAAGTTTGGTTGGCATCAGACTCGGCATGTACCTATATAGGTAGACTGCTCATATGCCATTTATATTTGTAGCCTCCAGACGGCACCTTGCGTTGCGCAAACTAGACATTCAGCACGAGCTTCTCCTAAATTGCGAAGACAACATGCGATACACGCTATCGGTTACGATCACGTCGACCATTGTAGTTGGCGGTATGGTAGCATCAAGGATCTATTTCAAACTCGCCTTCGGTGCAGAGTCGTGGCTGTAATAGTCACCTGCCATCTGTCAAACAGCACACAGAGCATTTCGCTACTCGCACAGTGTTTCCGCCTGTCTACATGACCTTTAATGTTACTAGCATTTCCCGATCGGCAAGTGTGAGCAGGATGATCTCCTTACACATCCGCCGACTACCAGATGATACGCTCCGGTCACTGCGTTCATACTCAACGATGGACGACTCCACATACCAAAAAGTAGTAGCTAATAATACCGGTCTTAACACTCTTCCTGGCTCTTTCGAACTGTTTGTCGTACTTTCTTTTTGAAAGCGGTGCGGTCATTGCGCCACATGACTGCTGCATCGATGTTCGCTGGACTCTCGTCGTTGGGATCGGAAAGAATGGAAATCACCGAGACAAGGATTTGTTCGACGCCAAGAATTGGTCGCCACCGCTCATCGGCACTCTCCTGGGAATTCATCGCATCCTCTCCCGGAGGATGAAGAATAGAGATGCAAACTCTTCCATCTTCGTAGACGTTGGGATGCCACATCTCGGAGGTGAAGGTCATGGTAGGAGGCATATTGGGAAAGTCGGCAGGAAAAGAGAGACGCGCTTTGAAGAAACCTCCTTCGTAGAGCGTCCCGTCAGGTCCCATGACAAGAATCTCCCACTCAAACAGGTTGGAATCGTCTGCAAGACCCACGGAAACCAAGTCAATGGGATTCTTGGCCAGATCTGGGGAGGCGCAGTAGAATACGGTCGAGCAACAGGAGCGAGTTATGAGTTGGCTGTCCAGCAATAAGTATCTGTGCAGGCCAAGCGAGTTCATTCGACGGAGCCAGGATCATATATTGTGACACGATAAAACGAGGCCAGCGAGAGGGCACATAATTCAAGCTCGCCAACGCCGAAAACACGGCACAACGACTATACCGCCGACTACACGAACGAAATGCCATCATTGGCCAGCGAAGTCTTACCATTCAGCTGGCGCCTCAAAAGCTCTGTTCCATACTCTGCCATTCTTTCAGTACTCGCTGTTGACGCCCTCAATTTGCCGTGCTCAGTAGCTGAAACACAATGCTCTATTTGATCTTCGTTATCGTGTTGCCGTCACAGCCTCAGGTTTCTGTTTGTTGTGCAACGCAAGCAACTTCACTCTTTGCTCCGGCGCCGAACTTTTGAACTTTTGCAAACTCTCTTGGTCGTTCCAAGGAAACTAGTTCCGAAATGTCAGTGGCATTTCAGATTAAGTAAAAGGTCATCAATGACGTTTTTCGCCTATGGTGCCTTCGGTTTGGCGCGCGTTCGTGTTTGAAACGCGAGGTTTCGTCACCACCACACGATGGGATGAGTGGTCCTCAAAAGCTCTCGCACGCATAGCGATGACACACGCCAAACAAGACACAAACTGTCTCCAGATTCAGCCACATCGCACTTTCTGCCCCCCTTCGTACAATATTCAACGATTGCCTTCTCCGACAGACCTAGTTCATGTCCCAGAGCTCCCTGCGTCTCCCATTCAGCCTAGACAGCATCATTTTCGACCTTACTCGGAATCCACGAGAACATCAGTTCGCAGTCACACATAGCACGAGTGTCTGCGATACTTTTACGACAACGACTACACGATTTCCACCATCGCTCCGTCTCTCATCCTTGCCGACGCGTTCTCAGTGTCGGATTCCGCCAAGATTGCATCTTCAGCCTACCCACGCGTCTCTCCTCTCTTCTGGGGTGTCCATCAGGATACGAACAGCTAACGCTTACAATCGCCACTACTAATAGTAGCCATGTCTCGCCCAGGATCTGTCGTCAACATTGCCGGCGCAACGCCGATCGATGATCCCGAATATCGTTATAAGATGCCGGTTGTCTTTGGAAAAATCGAAGGCCGCGGCAATGGCATCAAGACTGTCATTCCAAACATTTCTGATGTCGCCACATCCTTGCATCGAGGACCTGCTGAAGTCAACAAGTTCTTTGGATGCGAGTTGGGTGCACAGACGACTTACTCGGTCGAAACGGATCGCGCCGTTGTCAATGGTGCTCATACCGATATGACTTTGCAGAATCTGATCAAACGTTACATTGATATCTTTGTGCTCTGTCCCAACTGTGGATTGCCCGAATCGGACTACAAGATCAAGAGCGAAATCATCTACCACAAGTGTGCGGCCTGTGGAGCGAAAGAGATGGTTGATATGAGCCACAAACTCTGTACCTTCATTCTTTCACAGGACAAAAAGGCAAAGAAGGAAGCCAAGTCGAAAAAAGGAAAGGGCAAGGATGGCGACAATAAGAAGTCCAAAAAGGCAAAGAAGGATAAGGACAGCGGAAGCGACGACGACAAGAAGAAAAAGAAAGACAAGAAGAAGAAAGACAAGAAGAAAGAGAAAAAGGAAAAGGACAAGTCGGCTAACGGCGACGATAACTACCTGGCTGACGCCATGTTTGGAAAGAAGGAAGCGGACGAGTTTGGCGACGGCGAGGATGACCTATCAGTTGAATCGGAAGATGTCGTCGACGACGCTGGAGCGCTTTGTAAGTCCTCAATCGCGAGCGCGCTCCTCGCCATATCTATTTTCTTGTGTTGAACATGTGAGACTTACCCGATTATTTGCCTTCTCGCCTTCGTGATCGTGAACCGTCAGTGCTCGCTATCGAAGCCACCCGCAAGTACCTCGACGAGAACCCCGACGCATCGGATGACGACATTGTCGAAGTTGTCACGAACCAGCAAATGGCGTCGGCCCTCAAGTCGCACGACAAGATTCACATTCTCATCCGCGCCGCCATCACGCCTCATTTCTTCAAGGACAATGAAGTCGAAAAGTATGCTCCTGCAATCTCCAAGGTCACAAATGGCAAGCTCATTATGGAACGTCACTTGATTGCCGCGCTCGAGTTGATCTGTATCGACAAACCAAAGAACTTTCCCGTCCTATTGAAACAGCTCTATGATCAGGACGCCCTTGAAGAGGACGTGGTCCTCGAGTGGGCGACGGAAGGTCGAAACGAGTACACCCTCGAGGCGGTCGACGAGGAGACGCGTGCGATTATTCGTGGCGAGGCGGAGCCTGTCGTCGTTTGGTTGCAGGAAGCTGACAGTGACGATGAAAGTGACTCGGACGAAGAGTGATTGTCTTTTCTATCCCTACTATTCCTTTATCATCCTAACATGCATGTCTACTATGTCTAAATCAAATGACCGTTATGTCCGAACGTTCCTGCTTGGTCGTCGTCACGTTTTCGCTATCAGAGTTTCTACTCTAGCTCGAGAGCCGACTCTCGTTGAACCAGGAGAAGTTTAGTCTACAGTTTAGGACAAA
Source organism: Licmophora abbreviata (assembly GCA_900291995.1). NCBI lineage: Eukaryota > Bacillariophyta > Fragilariophyceae > Licmophorales > Licmophoraceae > Licmophora > Licmophora abbreviata. The sequence goes on along the minus strand of OLMU01003223.1, from coordinate 3,396 downwards.
CAGACCTGATGCGAATACTGGGCGCCGTGATATTTCAGTCGAACTGTCAAGCAGACGAGCTATATAATAGAATGAACACAGGTCTATCTCTCTAAATGAATCAAAAGCCCCAGATACAAGGTACCGAATGCGTCTTCATTAGTAGACGTCCGGAGGAGGTCGCGGCGTGAACCCCATGAAATCGTTTCCTGGATGGGTACCCTGTGTTTGCAAATGATAGCGAAGAGTAAGAATCATCTGTTCCAGCTTGCGCATGCGCTCGTCGGCGTCAACCTTGTATCGCTCCGCCGCATCAAGTTGAGACGCTGAATGAGTCTGCCGCTCTTGTTGAATCGCCACGGCACGCTTCAAGATTCGATTCTCGTTCACCACCTTTTCATTCTCGCCTCTAAGTTCGTTCGACGACGCTTCGAGTGATGCCTTGTCTTGCTTGAGTCTGGCAATCTCGGTACCTTGCTCTTGAACCACCACCCGCAGATCCCGCCCGTCAAATTCGGAATGGGCAGACTCGCCGTCCGTTCTGCTTCGCTTAAACGATGTCTCTGAAATGTGCACAAGAGACATAGCGTTGTCAGTAAACAAGACAACAAGCAAAGGGAGTCACTACATTTCCAGTTGGACATCAGACACGGGAAAAGAGATCTCCGAAACGTGATGTCGACCCTCAAGTGTCTGCAGCCCCGGGCGCCCATAAGTAATCGACGTCATGATCATTAATGGACACGGATCCGACCTCGCAGGCTTTCAAGCGAACTCACCGTTGGAGTGTGTGTGACCATGATGGGGGCTCTTCGATTGCCAATTCATCGTCGCAAATGGATTGAACGAGGGCGTGGAATGAGTCTCTGGAGTATCTACATGCGTATCATTGAAACGCCGTCTCTTGGAGGAAGGGAGAGCGTGATCTTCGCTCACTTCCATTCCTACGACCGAGGAATTCGACGAGTCAAGAAGCGGAGAACAGCCAAACGCTCGTTTCGCCCCCGCCTTGCTCTGACTGAAAGTCAATGGTGATGCAACCTCCATACTTATCAAAAAGATTAGAAACAAGACAAAGCAACCCTTCCAACTGGAGCGCTATCGATCAAGCAACGACGGCTTTCGATCGGTATCGTGGCTCGCAGCGAGAAGTGCGATCGTAACATTTTCTTCGAATGGGTAGGAGTCTACGGTCACTCTCGCGTAGAACTGTACTGCCTCAGATTGTACTAATTCCTACGTGCCTATCTACGTAGGACTCTTCTCATCTGAGAGCTCGTGCTCTCTATGACTTTTGGAACCTCGCGGTCTCGCCGTAGCCCCCTAGCCATGGCTATTCCGACCATTTGATGCTTCGATATAAACGAGAAAAACAGATATCCACCCAGTGATCTCCGGAGCAGCGTAAGGGGAAGCGAGAGGGAAGAGATCGATCTCTGAAGGAGCCACTTAGTAACACTGAACAACCTTTAAGCTATCGACAGCATAAGTAACTGTTAACTGTAGGTAGAGAGCATGCTGCAAATAAAAGCTGCAATTGCCGTTTACACTGTCATCTGTTATAGCTCTATTTTACTTCTGCACCTTCGACGTTTCGAGCATTGCATCCCAGAGTCTTGAATGATCTCCCTCTCGCGCACTCGTAAAGTCATTATCAATAAGTGCGACCAAGTAATACGTATCTTTGATGTTGTCGATGAGATCGTAGCTTTCGCTCCCTACTGCGTATAAATTGAGCCACATGGTGGACCATAAGGAAAACGCCTCCTCAGCCCATACCAGGAACGTTTCTGGATCAAATATTGTCGGCTGCTGAATCTCGCGACTAGGAAACCGCCCCCCAGGTTAGTGCCGTCACGCCACCTTCCTCCACGCCGACTCGTAGTTCTTGACCTGCAATGTTCACCGCGTATAGGTTCATCGATGGACGCTCGGAAACCATCGCAACTAATCGGTTCGTGTCCTCAGGACTTGCAAAGCACTCGCAGTACGCCTTTTGGTACACATACCCCCCAGGGCCTCCCCAGCCAAACGAAGCGTGTGTACTTGCTACACCATTGACAGACGGCTGGCTGTTCACCGTCAGAAATCCAGCTCGATTCAGGGTCGCAAGTTGGCTCTTGATCAAGTATGACTCCGGCTGGAGAGGAGTGTCGCACCATGGAATGTGAGGGATGTCGCCTTCCACGTAGCGTGCAAACACCTCGTACACATCTTGCTCCGTAGTTGGACGTTCGCCCAGTACTGCCCTTTGATCTTCCTCACTGCCCAGCGAAAAGGAGTAAAAATGTGACATCTCCGAAAGTTCCCCAAAGGCTGGTGAGGTTGAGTCGCCCCAACGTCCATTGGGAAACTCGTCCCAGTCTTCGGTGCGCATGACGTATGACTTGGGCCGATTTGCCCAGTTGATAGGCCGCACTTCTTCGTGAGAGCGCTTCTCCATGGCCGACGGCCGCCATGGAAGTTGGCGACCTGCACTGGTGCGTACAGTTGTAGTAGTAGATGGCGTTGCTTCCGCTACCATCTGCCCCTGTTGGTCGTTGGGATACGATGTGCCGTTCTCCGCAGAAGATGGTGTAATCACTCCTACCGCGCCCATGCTCATCAAGATCCGAGTTGCGCTTCTTTCGAGATTCAATGTGTAAAAGTGCACTCCATCAACACCACCCTGCTCGGGACTTGCATTGAGAATGCGCCGACACATATCGACGGCAATATCGCATCCGATATCTTTGACAGCCTCGTCGTCGTCCTTGACCGGCTCCAACCGCTCCATAATGTTTGACGGAACGGATATCCCACAATAAGACGTCATACGAACAAAACTGTAGTAGCTCTGTATTGGCATGATGCCCGGAAGAATTGGACATGCAATACCATACAGTCGACACTTTTTGACATAGTTCAGAAAGACGTCAGAATCATAAAAGAACTGGGTAATGATAAAGTCGGCTCCTGCGTCCATCTTTTCCTTCAAGTGAACCATTTCCTCTTCCAAAGATGTCGACGAGGGATGTCCTTCCGGATGCCCCGCAACCGCAATCCCAAAGTACGATCCGTGCAACTCGCGAATCAGTTTCACCAAATCAATCGCTCTTTCACACTCGCCGCCACTAACATCGTTCGGCACCCAACTCTGTTTGCCACGAGGTGGATCTCCACGAAGAGCCAGAATGTTATGTACGCCACACGACTTGGCTTGATCTAATGCAAGTGTCAGCTTCTGTCGTGTCATTCCGGTACAGGTCAAGTGCATCAGTACATCGTCACCGCAGTAGCGTTGCGCGTGCGATGCGACTGCCAGGGTTCGTGCCGAGGTTGATCCGGCTGAGCCCCAGGTAACGTCGACAAACAGTGGATCCAGTCGATGAGACATGCGCTCAATGCGAGTTAGTAAGTTATCAAGACCGGCCTCTG
>OLMU01003222.1:0-10477 GCA_900291995.1 Licmophora abbreviata | reverse complement strand
AATATATTGAAATGATAACACGACTCAGACACGACTGCTAGAATCGTCGACGTCACCATCACACACCACCAAGGTTTGCGCGCGCCCTCGTCTTCACACGCACAATCACGACAAGTTTCAGACGACGACAGCCTCAAGCGCCACGATAGCAAACAAGGAGGTGCATTCCCGGAAGGCGTTCCGTCGTTGGCACCGTACCAAGAGCTGCGACGGTAGCATTTCTACCCGAATCAGGCTGGAACGGACCTGCTATCACGGATTGAGGCCATTCGGGGTTCGCAAGCCGTCGGTAGATTGAACGAAGCTCCGCAGCATTTGGAACGATTGCTACTCGAGACGACGCCTGTGCTACAGTCTATCATTGTCGAACGGCGTGTATCACTGAGTCTTGGAACGGCGCAGATATAGGTTCCCTTGTGCGTTCAACGAATCGTTCGAAGCTCTTGCTCTACAGACGTGCCCCGTATCGAGTCCATATCCAACTGGAAAGGATACTTGAACCTACGTCGGCACATTCGCTTTTATCGAATCGCATTCCCCTTTGGCGACACCTCTCATAGTTTCGACCAGGGCACTTGACTCATTGTTTACTGAATTGACAGAATCGATAGCCTCGTATCATCATGGAAGAACCGGCTCCTCACGCGTACCTCAACTTTTGCGACGTCGAGGCAGCGGGAGACGCAACCCGCCCACTGGATTTCCCGCCACCCATGGTGGCAAGAGGTGTTCGCGTCAATGCTCTCGTAGTCCATCCTGCAACTGGAACGCGCCAGGTTTGTTCCGGAGTTATACATCGCGAAGACCTATCAGGTACGAATCCTGGAGAACCTCTTTCTCCGCCCCGATCGCCTAGCTCGGCCCCGGCGACACCCGGCACTATGGTGCACCCCGCACCGACGGACACTGAAGTCCTAGCATACTGGCCACAAAGGCGTCTGCAGGATGCAATATATGGCAGTGTGTGGGCATGTCTTGTTCTGAAACGACACTATGGGGTTGCCGCCGACGATGCGGCACGCGCCGCTGGAGTCGAGCCTGGAGCACCCACGGCTCCCCTAGTCTGGGAAATTACAGGGTCTCACGTTGCCATCAAAATGGTTGAATGGGCGCGAGTTCATCACATGAGGGGACGGCTACTAGAGGATCCAGTCAAGGAGGTAGCGGCCATGCAAATGCTAGGATCACGGCACCCCGCTGTGCTAGGAAGCTCTGAAGTTTTACAGGACGGCGACTTTTTGTATTCCATCATGCCATTCTTTCGAGATGGCGACTTGTTTGGAATTGTGGTGCAGCATACTGAGGAGAACGGTGGCGAAATTGGAATGCCCGAACCTGTTGCGAGGTACTGGTTTCGCCAAATCTTGTCGGTAAGTAGCAATCGCCAGACAAGTGGCGATGTTGGACTTCGATTCAGACGTCTCACCATCTCGTCTTAATGGTTGTGTCGCCGTGATGCTTCAACAGGGCCTTCATCACTTACAGGGACTGGGCGTGTGTCATCGAGACTTATCACTCGAGAACGTGCTCGTCGACGGCAGTAGATGTTCCATCATTGACTTTGGCATGTGCCTGCGCATGCCGTATTCGGATCCCGACTGCAGGGACTCCATCACGGATGTGGTCCGAGGTTCCACACGGAGACTCATGAAACCCCAAGGTGTCTGTGGAAAGCATAGCTATATGTCACCCGAAGTCTTCGCCAACGCCGACAGCTTTGACGGGTTCGCGATCGATCTCTGGGCAGCCGGTGTCATCTTGTACATTATGTTGACTGGATTTCCGCCGTACGACCAAGCGCATGTCTCGGACAAGCGATTTGAACTCATTGTCACGGGACGATTGGTCGAACAGCTTCGAAATTGGGATATCAACCTGAGCAGAGAGGCGGGAGATCTTGTACAGAAAATGCTACACTTGAATCCCCGAGATCGCCCATCGCTCGCGGATGTCATGAGCCATGCTTGGGTCACGAACGAAGACGTACAGGCGCCGCTAAAATCGGAGCCATTGCCCTTCCGCTAAATGTCCAAAGTAAGAGTTTGTGGGGAGACTATAGGCGACTGAGAGGATCATCAGCAAATGCCGAAAGCAGCATTCATAAGCAAAATAAGAGATACAGTACATGTTCATTTTCTGTGATGCCACAAGCGTATCGTGACGACAATGAGGTAATTGTGTTGATATCCTAGATGTAGAATTGTTTATCAGTGATAATGGTGCTCCTAGAAATAATCTCCCGCAGACATTTATTGTCGTAGTTAGAATCGGTGCTCGCGGTCGGTCGCTTCATCGACAGCATCGGCCCAGACTACAGTTCCGTACACAAACGCCATCGTCGTCGCAAAGTAAGTGACGTAGTAAGGAGCACGGTCCATGGCCTGAAATCAGGAAGCGAAAAAAGATAGTTGAGCGAGAAGAGGCACTTCGTGAAGGCAGCTTCTAGCAGATAGGGTGCAACAGCGTATGTACGAGGGTGCATTCGGGAACAAAGAGCAACTCACCTTTTTGGGGAATGTCTTCAACCATGGGGCCACTGGCTGCTGCTCAAAAGGCGACAAGTGACGAGTGATCTATCGGGGCGTTTATTTCACAACACAAACGACGAATGTGATGAGAAGGCGAAAGCATGAGAAGGCGAAAGCAAGCGACTCAATCGCATGCGTAGACTCTCGTATAGAAGCTACGGAGGACACACTCGGCATCGCTTTGACTCGTCTCACCTGTCCATTCTCGGGTTTTACTTTTGACCACCACTTCATCAGGTGAGGCTCAACATCATATCGAGCCATGACGGCGCGTGACCGCGAAAACGCTTGACGAGAAGCCATGGTTGAGGATGCAAAGTGCAAGGAAGCGCGGCAATCGAGCTTGCTGTCGTGTGATCTGCTTGATCAAGTTTTTTCGCGTGATACTTGGATGATTTTGGGTGTTCGCTCCTGGCGTCACTCATATCATCGAATCGTTCGACCAAATCCAGTCCCGCCTTTATGTATCTTATGCAGTAACGTAGCAAATTGGGAGCGTTGAAGTCTTATCAAAAGCCTCGTGACTATATTTTACGAATGATACACTTCGTGTGAAAGGAAGATACGATTGACGGGCAGCCAGCATTGGCTCGCATTCACAGAAGAATGAAGAAATGAATCAATCACAAAGAAGTGCAACTGCAACGAACCACATTATCCTGTTGGCGTTGGCCCGAGGCCTCTTGAGTAAAACCTCGTCTTCTCGCTGAAAAACAAGCAGACTGTCTGCAGACTTCAAAGAAACAACAAAGAGCTAAGAAGAATGGTGATGTGGAACGACGCCGCGGAGGCCGATCACGAAGGTGGACTTCATGCAGCTCTCTCGTATGATTCCATCGCCACGGCTGGTCAGCCAGCCCGACCTCTTGAGTTTCCCACGCCCGTGGTACACCGTGGCACCCGTTTTGAAGTCATTGCGCTGGACCACATAACAGGACGAGTCCATCCCATCAAGAACGTTCTCATGCGTGTTGGGAATTGTAAGTCCCACGGTCTTGGCGGCGACCAATCGGCTCAACCCGAACGAGCCTATCTCATCAAGAAAAAGCTCTGCAAATCGGTTTACGGCGAGATTCGCCTGGGTATAGTACTCAGACGGCGGAGTCCGCCTCCGCTGCACTCAACTGTGACATCGCGACGGCGGAGAGATAATTGTATGGTTCGAGACGAGCATGTTGAATGGGAGTCCACGGGAGAAATGGCGGCCGTCAAGATTAGCTCGTGGTTCACCATGCGTGAGCTACGAGGGCGACACCTCGAAGATCCCATTCGGGAGGTTGCCGCGATGCAGCTCATTGGAAATTATCATCCTAATGTGCAAGGTGCGCTGGAAGTTCTTCAGGACGACAAATATCTATACACGGTCATGCCATTTTGTAGCGGGGGCGATTTGTTTGGAAAGGTGATGAGCAATGGCAGACGAGTAGCATCGAACGAAACTGATAAGTCTGAAGCTACATTTGGCTGCACTGGCTGCAGTGTATCCGAAGCTCAGGCTCGAATCTGGTTCAAGCAGATACTATCGGTGAGTCCTGCTTTCGGTGGTCCCGGGTGGCCGTATTTCGCGGCACGACTTGATTCGCTCACACATTGTTCTTTGCTATATATTAGGGTATCTTTCGTCTCCAACAGAAGGGTGTGTGCCACAGAGACATTTCCTTGGAGAACATCATGGTAGACGAGAATGACAAGGTAGTCATCATCGACTTGGGAATGTCGCTCCGAGTGCCCTACCGGGATCCATGCAACCTTGGCGGCGTGTCGGATGTGTCGGAGGGTACCGAACGACTTCTGATTCAGGCCCAAGTTCAAGGAGGGAAGCTCATGTACATGGCACCAGAAGTTATTGCACGCGACGATGCCTTTGATGGTTTTGCTCTTGATCTGTGGGCAGCAGGCGTAGTGTTGTTCATCACGCTTGTGGGCCTTTCTCCTTTCAAATGGGCACACAAGTCGGATCGTCGATACGCAAGAATTGCGAAGGGTGATATGAAGACGCTCTTGAACAGCTTGAATATCGACCTCAGCGACGCAGCATGTGATCTCCTACAAAACATGTTCTGGCGAGACCCGAGGCGCCGCTTGACTCTCTCTCAAATTATGGAGCATCCGTGGGTACTGGATCGCCCCCTCAAGACGTCGACCCAGACTCAGCTCAAAGCCACCACGGCGCCAGTTGCCTCAAAATCAAGCTGGTTTCAGCGAGCCACCCAAGTTCGACTCACTGCCGATTAAAACTGCCTGCTGCAGAATTGCGTCAGCTGTTGTAGGATAGATAGATTGACGATTGCATAATTTATCAGAAGATAAAATAGATACCAGGTAGACGGCACGACTGTGACACCGACGATTACAACCTTGAGTCGAACAAGTCAAGCTATATCAACGCGCGAGAACTGCGCGAACAGGGTTTGGCGCCAAAACTTCAAACCGGTTGTGATGGGTGCGTTGGGCCACACGAATCATCAGAATCTCGCGGTCGAAATTGCAATATTATTGGCGTACGTTGACACTTCAAGTGCAGTCAACCCTCACAATCTCCTTACCAACCAATCAACCACTCGTCATCGGATCACCATGAAAACCCTCGCAACCCGAGTTACAGTTGCTGTCATGCTGCTTCACTCACTTGTCAACAGGAGTGTTCATGGCTTCCGCGCTGCGTCACCCAGAATTCTGCCCAGAACTGCATCGGCGGCGAGGCCCAAGATTCCGACCTCTCGCTCACGCCTGACTGTGCGAGACATGTGCGGTCTGGTTGCAGCAGTGGAAGACGTATGGTCGCCCGATAGAAAGGGTTCTCCTTCGGACCACGCTCTATTCGATGAAGATATTCTTCACCGCCAGACAGCAATTTTGGACCATCGCGGACCCGATGGCATGACGATTCATACCGATCACGGCAGTAACTGGGGCATGGGCCACACTAGGCTTGCCATCGTCGATCCTTCTAATCGCAAGGCTGACATGCCCTTCCGGCTCAAGTTTGACGAGAAGACGATTCATCTCGCTGCGAACGGTGAAATCTACAACCACGAAGCGCTCTATGAAGATCTCGTGACCAACGAATCATGGAACCAGCCTCGGGTTTCGGGGTCCGACTGCGAAGTCATCGCGCACGCATACGCCAAGTATGGAGGCCCTGAAGCTGTCAAGAAGTTAGATGGCATGTTTGCCTTTGTTGTGTTTGACGAAGACGAGACCGGTGAGATTCGTCAGGCGTTTGCCGCGCGGGATCCAGTCGGTATCAAGCCACTTTACTACGGCACGAAGGATGGCTCCTACGTTTTCGGTAGCGAGCTCAAAGCTCTTGTGGGACACGTGGATCCGGAGACGGTTGTTGCTGTACCGGCTGGACACTACTGGACACCGCAGACAGGGCTTGTGTGTTACTACAATCCTGACTGGCTTCGAAAGGATGACTATGCTCCGTGGAAGGACGCTTCTCACAGCGTAACCGACGACGAGATCCGTTCTGCTTTCACCAAAGCAGTCCAGAAGCGCATGATGGCTGACGTTGAATACGGCTTCTTTCTATCTGGAGGAATCGATTCCTGTGTGGTGGCCCACGACCTTCTACCGCTCTATCGCAAGGAGCGCGAAGCCATGGGCGACTATAGACCGATCCACACGTACACGGTTGGTATGGAGAATTCGCCGGATGTAATGGCGGCCAAGGGGATGGTAGAGGCATTGGGCGGTCCTAAGTATGTCAACCATCACGTCCGCACGTTTACACCCGACGAAGTCTTTGATCTTATCCCCAAGATCGTCTATCACATGGAGACGTACGAAGCAGAACTGATCCGTAGTTCGATTCCTAACTGGTTGCTGGCCGAACGAGCCTCACAAGATGTCAAGATGGTGTTAACAGGCGAAGGTGCTGATGAGCTGTTTGCCGGATATTTGTACTTTCAAGATGCCGAGAACCCACAACAACTCCAAAACGAGCTCCGCCGAATCTATGGAATGCTTGGGAACATCAACTTGCATCGGACTGATCGGATGACCATGGCTCACGGTCTCGAGGCTCGCGTGCCATTCTTAGACACTGAGTTCAGTCGACTTGTCATGAGCGTCGATCCAGCGAGAAAGACGGTTGACCCGGAAGCGGTGAAAGCTAATTCTCGCGGTCGAGAAAAGACGCTTCTACGCGAGCTTTTCGAGGGACCGAATGAGAACGGTGATTCAATCCCCCGTCCTGTTCTATGGAGAGCCAAGGCAATGCAGTGTGAGGGTGTTGGTGAGGACTGGGTATCGATACTTCAAAGCAAGATCGCTTCGTTGGTGACAGATGAAGAAATGGCTCATGCTCACATCACATACCCGGTGAACACACCACATACCAAAGAGGAGCTGTACTACAGGCGAATTTTTGATGAGCACTACCACGGAATGGAACACGTAGTCAAGCTCTGGGAAGGTGGCGGTCGAGCCATGGGTGCCGCGTGGAAGAGCGACATGTACACCCGCGAGGGCTTAAAGGACGTGAATCTTCTCAGCCACGCTTTGCAGAGCAAAGATGGCCCCTCACTCGCCGCACAAGCAGCCAAAGAGGCCACCTCTGCCGCAGAGGCCTCGGGCTACACCGAATTTGAAGGTCTGTTAACATCCGGTGGAGATGATCGCTCGCTCATCAACGAAGCAACGAAAACTAACAAGTACCACATCCGCCCTCAGCCAATTGACGTAGGCCACATCTTTCGTGGCAGCTGCACAGGAAACCCGCCCACTTCACAAGGGTATGCAGCTGCCAAGGAACTCTACGAGAATGTATTCGTTGGCTTAGGAGGAGAAGAGTGCGACGCCGCGCTCCGTGGAGTATTTGCTGACCAACGAGTCCGTATTGCGAAAGTACTCGATCTTCCGGAAGATGCAGAGGTGATTCTTTGCCCGTCCGGCTCGGACGCCGAGTATATCCCCGTCGCAATTGCTCGATCTCTTCGCCCAGACGCCCGAATAAGCGTCGGTGTGGCACAACTCAAAGAGATCGGAGCAGGGTCGGCTCCTGCTGCAACTGGAAGGTACTTTTCAAGCTACGCACCGTTGGTTGGCCGCCTCCCAGAGGGTTGTCAAGGTCTTACTGGGTTTGAAGGGATTGAAGGTGAGATAGTGTCCGCCCGAGAGTCGGACGGTACGGCTGTAGATGCTAGTATGAGAATGGCCAGCTTTATGGAAGACTCCTTGGCGAAGGGTCACTATCCTATCACCCACGGGGTCTTCGGTGGGAAGACTGGCTTGCGATGCGAACGTATGCCACCCAGTCTTGAAGGCGGCGTGAAGAGCCTCGGCGTGGTAGATGCTTGCCAAGGTCGATTCTCTAAGAAAGAACTGCGCGAGTGGCTTGAGCAGGATTCTCTTGTTCTTTTCACAGGCAGCAAGTTCTACCAAGCTCCGCCGTTTTGCGGAGCGGTCATTGTTCCTGGGACAATCGCTGCAAAACTTAAACAGGCACCGACACATGAGCTGAACGATCTGTTCAGTGGCAGTGGTCTTGGAGGGTTTCTGACGGACAAAGAGATTCCCGCTCAGTTTTCGAACTGGGCTCCACAACTGGCCAAGAGAGGAGCCAACAATGTGGGCTTGGCTCTACGTTGGGAAGCTGGTCTAGCCGCTATGGAAGCCTTGGCCTCAGTTTCGGACGAAGTTAAGGAATCAACTACCGATGAATGGGCGGATGGCGTCGGTAGCTTGGTCGCTGCGGAATCTGGATTGGATCTCTGGTGTGTTGAGAGGAGTATCATTAGTGTTCGAGTGGCCAGCAATAGTGGTGGATGGCTGAACATGAATCAATTGCGAGATCTATTTATGTGGATGAGTACAGACGTGTCCTACCTCGTACCAAATTCTACCCCAGAAGAGAAGGAAGCCCTTGCGACGACCGCGTATATTGGACAGCCAGTCGACGTGAGCGAGTCATTCGCCATCGTACGGATAGCCCTTGGTGCAGAATCAATGCGCTTGCTCTTCGATGCCAAGACTCAGAAGGAGCAGTCCAAGCACGACAAGTTGGTCGTCAAGAAACTATCGGCTATCGCCAAACACTTTGAAACAATGAAAGACAACAGCATGCTCGAATCATCGGTATCTCCGACAAAGACGAGGGTCAACTCGACCACAATTGGAGCGCCTTCGTCGTTGGTTGTCTGAATTGAGAGGTGCTAACTCTTAGCAAACTAACTGTGATAAAAGATAGATTTGTCGCCAAAGCGACACGATAAACCGAAAGCTCTAGATCGAATGACAAGGTCCAAGTTTATCTGAAACGATGAATATCGAATGAGCATCTGACGCGTCGTGTTCTCGTCGCTCCCGAATCGTTACCCAACAAAATATGCAACAAGCCCCGAAACCATTACAATGAAGCAAAACAGTAATATAAAGACATCCAAGGCGGTGCGAACTATGCTCTTGGGGACGATCGCTTTCCTCTGAAGAGCCAGATGAATCGCACATGGCATGCCTGCGAGGCCAGTTTGTCCGATGGCACCGAACAAGGCAATCAGTACACTCAGATTGTCGACGGAATACACCACGATAGCGCAAAACAGGACGACGACCCATCGTCGCCAAATCCACTGTTTTATCCAGCAACATCTTGTATCCAAAGGTGAGAGAGCAAGCGACTCACATGAAACGATACTATCCTGTTCGCAATTCGTCAGTTCGCGGACATAGTTATCGCCTTCCTCCTCCTCCTCCCGAGACTCGTCAGTCGATAGAGCGACTCGCACTGGACGTGGACGACGAGCACAACCTTGATCGGTCCATCGATCAATCACTTCCATCGCTGGGTTGAGCTGCAACGGGAACGTAAAGAGAACAGCGACCATCACGAGAGTATCCACAATGGCGAACAGTATATTGGATGGGTACTGCTCTTGTAAGTAGGCAGTTATCGATCCGCTCCGAATGTCGGGAAAAGAAATACTCGCCGAGAGACCCACGCAGACAAAGAGGCCAGCAGCTATCGACATGCTTCGAACCAGAACTGTATCGAACGAAGCTTTTCGTTCTCTACCTTCCGCAAGCGTATAGCTGTTTTCTATTGGAAGAACGAGGCCAATGCCCTCAAAGGCAAAGAACATATCAGAGACAAAGTTTACAATGTTTTCCGGCGAGGGGTTGGCAGCATGGACGCGCCCAGTAGTTTCATCCGCGCTTCTACCAAAGAAGTGCATCAGGCCCGCAATAGACGCTGTAGCAATGGCAATTACCATGAAACCGTTAGCAGTCGCGCTTAGCCACGTCAAATCTTTGATGAATCTCAATAATACAATGACAAGAAGGGAACTTGTGACAAGAATGACTGCCACCAGATCCGACATCGACTCGAACAGGGCGACGAGGTTCGTAGAAACGAGCGACAAGAAGACACAACAGACACCTCCCTGCAGAATGACTAGAAATCCTTCAACGATATAACTACCGGTAGTCCCTAGAGAGACTTGAGCAACGTCCATGAATGTCTTCGGTCCCTTGAGCGCTTTTTTGCAGTAAACAAGCAGGCACATGCTGTAAATGCCCTGGGCGGCAACGAGTCCAAAGAGACCAATGGAGAGCCCCCAGCCAGTCTTTGCAAAGGCACGCGGTAGATTCAGACATCCAGGACCCAGATTTCCTTTGACGAGGTGTATCATGGCTTGCGATTCGGTCAAGGAATGGGCCGATGCCTCATCAATCGGTGCATGACATAGGTCTACAGGTGTTTGGTCGAGCTCCAAATGAGCAGCGTGATGAGCCGCTTCGTTTCCTTTGTCCTCGTTTTCGGCATGCTCCGATTCCAGCGGCTTTACTGCCTGATACGAAGTAGTAGAGGATGGCATACTTAGTGCGTGATCCACGATAGTGAAGGGGTAGACGCACTCTTGATACGGCGGTGTGTGTGCAGTGTGTGTCATCATCTTCAATCTTGATCAGTCATCACATCATCGTTTTGTTTATTACTC
>OLMU01003220.1:0-10245 GCA_900291995.1 Licmophora abbreviata | reverse complement strand
CTCGTGCTGTCAATGCGCACGCAGAGCAACTTGTTTCGCATGGGAAGCCTGTCACCATTTCCGATGAGCTACTGTCTGTGTTCGTGGCCCAGATGAGTGGAAATGATGTCGAAGAATTCAATATCGTCGAACGCCATCGTGACGTTGAGGGTGTGCTGCAAGGTATTGAAGTCGACCTTTTCCGATTGTGCCATTAGATCGATATTGGAAAGTTGGAACACAGTCATGAACCGGATTGACGGGTGACAGGAGGCTACGACGATTGCCGTACGATGTGCTACTGCTGTCGTGGAAACTGCATGCCTCAATGACACATCTATCAACTCGGCTGTCTCGTCCAGGGTCACGGAACTCCTGCTCACCATGATGAGAGACGACACCGACCCGCTTCTTTAAATGTCTACTCTGACCTGATAGCGCCTTGCTACGGTGCATCCCATTCACGGCGGTCGCTCGCAATGGTTGTTCACGAGGATTGTACTACATCCATTTCTTCTCATGGCAGGATAAGAAGAGTATCCCGACCCCATCCTCGGCGGTCCTGCCGTACATGTCTTGTCCCGAATCTGTCGAATGAGTCAAGAAGACTCAAGCTTGTTTCATGTCAGTGGAAGCGAACTCTTGACTGGCTTCCAACATGCACTGAGGATTTCTGAAGGACGAAGCGAATTGAACAGCCTTGCGCTCATCGATGCGATTTCGTCGTTTGCGTCGGCGTCGCCCGAAGCCCTCGAGGTCGTGCTCGAGGACTCGGAAGCACGGAAGGCATGGCTATCTTTGGGGGTGGCACGACCAAAACTCAAATCAGCCATCCTGGTATCGGTGGCGCAAGTGTTGGACCCCGCTCCCGAATTGGATGCTTCCGGTGACTCCATTGTGATATCGAACGTTCCCACCAACTCATTGACGCTGCGATTGTTTTCAACTTTGGGTCTGCCGCCTGACAAGGATGCGACAGAGCTGCATATGTCGCTTGCGAAAAGGCCACTTGTAGAGAAGCGTCCTGGGGCCTACGCGCTACTGAAAGCGGTCGCCAAACGGAGGATAAGATCTCAAGTAATACTGTCTCACGGTGGATTCTTCGAGTTCCTCGTGGGTGGGTCGCGACGTAGAAAGGACAAAGGACAAAAGAAGGATAGGAAGCGTTTGCAATTGTAGAAGCCGTCATGAGTAGTGAAGCACGAAGCTTCCTTGCCGACAAGATCGTCAATGCCCTCGACTAGATACTGAAACAGGGACCGTACTACGCGAGAACGCAAACTTGGAACGTATGAACTGAATAACCTCGATAGTAATATTGCGGGATTCTACAGAGCTTTTCTTTTCATTTTCTCGTGTTCTGCATCATGGGGTATATTCTCGTGACACTCGAATCTTGTCCAATCCGCAGGTCAGAGCCGATTGTGTCGTCTTCAATGCTGCAGCTAGGTCTTGAAGCCGCACGAGACCTTCTCCATCCTGGTCTGTTTCGGGCCCCCACAGCACGGCGGTGTCGCCAACAACTACGCAAGCGCCAACACCGTCTACCTCTTCCGCCGGGCCAAGTTCCACCATGAGCATGTCCATGCACACGTTGCCTGCAACAGGAAAAGCCGCCCCTCGAATCGCTACTTTCCCGACTCCATTTCCCAATTCTCGGGGATATCCGTCCGCGAACCCTATTGTTAGGGTGGCAATACGAACATCGTATGGTGCGATGTATGCGCGATCGTAACCTACACTCTCACCTACTTTCAAAATAGCCACGTGTCGTACCGATGCCTTCAACGTCGACACAGCACGTAGATGCGTAAACGCAGGACGCTGCCCATAAATGGCTCCACCAGTCCGGACGAATCCTCTCGTATGCGCATGAGGCTGGGAGAGGAGCTCGTCTGGTTCAAAATGCTTCAAAGTCGTGGTCAACAGTGCTGCCGAGTTGTCCGTGCTTACTGTGGGGATTGATATATCCGCATTTCGCACACGCTTGAGCAAGGACTTGAATCGTGCGATCTGGGAGTTTGTGTAGTCTGAGTTTGAGTTTGCCTCCGCCATGTGTGTACACATTCCAAAGAACTCTGCAAAGAGTCGGAGGCAATTGGGACTTAGCACAGAACAGGCAAAGTAGTCAAGACGGAAACGTGTTGCCGTACGTACCTATGGGAGCATCGTCATGTACCTCCGCGTCGACCATCTCCTTTAATATTGCCACTGTATCTCGTCGTGTGGATGTGTCTCCAACAGACACCGGGTCAGTCTTGAAGCCTAACCGCCCCATTCCACTGTCCACCAATGCGTGCCACCGTAACTTCCGCTTGCGGAGGACGTTCGTCGCCATCGTCCGTGTCTTATTGGCAAGAAGTGATACAGCTGAATCCGATCGCGAATTTTTACCAGGTGGCGTCCCACTCGATGATGAAGCATCGTCTTCCACAAAGACAGCCTTGGAAGCTGCCATCTGACGATTGCGAGAATCCTTGGCAACAGCTTCGATCCCACCGAAGAGTCCCGCCACCGGGCGTACAGAGTTCGTCGCTGGCGTCGACATAGTGATTCCGTTCACAGGTGACGCGGCTTTAGGTTTCGCATGGATCGAGCCATTGGCCGCAGGCGTGTTTCTACCGCTATCGCTTCTCGAGCTCGGCTGCGACGCGACTGAAATTTGATTCATAAGAATGGCACGAACTTCTTTTGCGAGATCCTGTCCCGACACATTGGATAGAGTCGCTGCTGAGCTTTTCGAAACGGGGGCATCAAAATGAGGATCGTTCCGTTTGGGCATCTCGGCACTCTGTGTCCTGGACTCTTCATCCGATGTGTCTCTGATCGATGAACGTATGGCATCTCTTGGAGCTGGCATAGTATGCAGTGCTTGCTCCTTCGCATCCCGCGCGGCTCTTTCCACTAGAGTTCTCTTGCGCTCGTCTGCATTCGCAACCCATTCCAGAAGTGAAGATGCCACCTCTGGCCCCGATACCATGACTTCAATGTTGTGATAGAGATAGTCATCGAAACAACGGGGGAAGCCGACTGGTGGACCCAACACCAATATTCGAACGTGCGGCGCCCGTCTCGATCGTTTCCTCGAATTAGGTTCTGAGCGAGACACTGCGATCGATTCCGTTCCATCTAAAACGGGGAGTATGTCTGGAGGCTGGAACAGGTTCACCGTGGATCCCGTAGTCCCACCTGATGGAGGTTTGTTTGCGGCAACGGGACGCCGCGTAGCGACAAAGGCTTTTCGTAGGGCAATGGCTTCTTCTAATGTCGCCACAGCAAATGCATCTGCGCCACACATATCAGCGAGGTGTAGCGCCGTCGCAATTGCTCCATGGCCGTATCCATCCGCCTTGACGACGACAATTACGGAGCAACGTTGGCGAGTTGCTGCGGACTCGACGCAACTAAAGTTGTGTGACAAAGCAGGGAACCGAATCTGATGAACAGCTCTATGATGTGACTCTGGAGGACGCGGCATCCCGTTCCCAGCCACAGACGAAACAACAATTGTATCGCTCGTCATCAACGGTGGCAACTGCGAGTGGGACTGGGTCGAACCCGACTGTACCGTGGACAGCGTCGAGTTCGTCAGTTTGCTAATCACGCTCGCGACTTCTTGGTCACTTTGGTCCGTCATTGTGATATTTACACACTTAGGAGCGAATGGGATTCGTAGAATTGTGATTGTCTCGGTCTCGCCTGTGAAAAGAGCTACTTCGTAGTATTTTCCCCATGGTCTTGTATCATGAAGTCGTGTTTGTATCGGTCGTCAGCAGAAATAAGCGGGACAGCGCGCCTCTTCATCAGTTGGAAAAGATTGGCTCATAATCCATTGTGCATCAAGTCGAATGAATCAAACAGATGTGCGCGCGGAGCGTAAGGGCGGGCAATCCGGCATCAATGATGAGAATGGCCGCCCGGTCTCGCCGCGTTGCAGGAGCCAGCGTCCCTTTCGACGTGTTCACATCATAGTATCATATGAACCATCTAACATGGCCCCACCAGAAGACAATGCGTCCCGGAGCAGCGAAGAGCGAGCGACAGGAGACGTACCCCTTCAGAATACGCGTGAACCAGCTCTGCAAAACGAACAGCAAGAAGATCCCATCACCCTGTCCACTGACGAACCAGACCCATGGGCGATTTCGGCTGAAGGGTACACCCCATTGACAGATATTGGAGCTGATGGAGCCATGCTATTCATGGTCTCTCCTCCAGACGAAGATGACGACGAACAAGAGGGATACGGTGGAACTTATCGTGGCGGTGAGATTAATATCGATGATCAGGACACACAGAGTTGCGATTCCGAGCAAAGTATACAACTAGAAGCAGACGCACCAGAAGACTTTTCAGCGTTGGCGGACCAAGCGTTAAAATCTCTCGATGACGAGTATCAAGCGACGCTGCGACCCCTGGGAGTCGGCGATGCTAATGAGACGCATGTTGCTCCTTCGGACAATGAGGAATTCTGCGAAACAAGTAGAGTTCATGTCAACCAAGAGGGATTTGGCAAACAAGCTGATGTGCCATCCGATGCTCATGTATTAAATCGCGAACTTCCGAAGAAGGAACATCCGCCCCTAGACACAGAGGCTATTCGACGTGCTGTTGACTCGATTCAGCTAAAGGACCCCGGCCTCACTTCAAACATGGAACGTTGGCAAGGCGAAGGAGCGAAGAAGTTTGAACAGACTGTTGCTCCAAGAGTTCATTCCGTCATTCCTCAGGCCCCCCTGTCGGCCTTTCGGAAGCGAACACCCAAAGCGATCCATGCGACGTCGAATTTGTCGCGCTCTTGCACGCTAGCAGAAGCTATCGTCCGCCTGTCTTGCTTGTCTTCATCCAAAGAACGACTTACCGTCCACGTCGTGGGTGCTGATCATTTAGAATGCCAAACGCAAGAACTTATCCGAAACACGTTTGCCCCTTTTGTCCGTTGGGTTGGAGCGTGTGAGTTGGCTCCGTGTAGCATTGATATTCAGCTGATCGGCCCCAACGTCCCAAGAGTTGCCGCAGCATGGCCTCCTGTGAGTCTCATGTCCAAAGCGAAACTCAAGGCGTCTAGTCCTCTTGTTGAAGCTATGGCTCGTTGCCATGCATGTGTATACGATGAGTGGATTGAGAGTCACCGAACACGCGCCGATTGGCATGCACCGGATTTGGCCATAGCATTCAACTCGGGCATTTGGGGATACAAGGAATGGAGGCCGACGTTACGTCGCTTCTGTGAACTTAATCTGCTGATACCGTTTATTTCGACAGCCTACACGATACAAGAAGCGGAGGATGACTCCGATGTCATTGCAGATGAAGTTAATGCGGCTGGGGGATCATCGGATACCGTTGCAGGGAAACTATTGTGGGGCGTCGAATCGAATCCTTTTGGGTCGAGGAAGACGCGAACGACTGCAACGGCGATCCCTGGACGAGACTATCGGGAGAACTCTGCATGGCAAGCATGGAGGCTGTAATAGAAACGGTTCCTCGCCGCCAGTAACTAGATTGAATAGAGAAACCAGTTACAGTATTGACTACTCGTAGCCAGTGAATAGAGCTTCTACATGGAACGACCGCAAAGACAAGCATTTCTAAATGATTTCGGGCTCTTCTTCCGCCTCCCCATTCGCCACTGCCATTTCCGTATCCCTAACGCTATCTGTAGGGAAATCCTCCGCCCCTAGCTTTCGTCCATTGATTTCGTCTGTGCCGTCGCCTTGGCTCGAGTACCACCATCGACAAGTCCAAATGGGAAGTCCTTGTACGCAAGCGGCCACAACGATGGCGTACAATCCAATGCAGATGGCTGCGACACCACACAGTAAGGCCACCAGAGGATCGATCCACCATGCCTCCGGTACGTTGTCAATGATAAGCGTGTTACTGAAGAGCGCAGCGGAAAGAACGGCACCAATCAAGGAGCAGATACCATCCTTATGAAGCGACGCCGACTGCAACATTCCTGAGTAGTGAAACTTGATGACCGTGAGCAATCCAAAGACGAGAATACTGATAGAAGAGACAATAAGAACCAATTTCAGCTTCTCTTGATCTTCTGCGCCTTTGAGAATATCATCGATCGCAGCAAAGGTAATCCCGAATCCCAACAGACCGAGAATGAGCGAAATGGCAATGCTGGCGCGCTTCTCTCTTCGCGCCAGTCGCTTTTCCAATTCGGGATCCGAATGAGGGCAGTAGAACCTCCATAGCACTACGCAGCTCGAGAAAAAGTCAACACAGTTTTCAAGGCCGAAGCATAGCATCAATGACGATCCGTTGATCTAACAGGCCGGAAAAGCAAATCCGAGGTGAGTCGTACGTCGTAGAAATTCGTCAGAAAGTTCGGCCCATTTTCTCGATTCTTACCGCAAAGATTGTGAGGCCGCCTCCAGCTGCGAATAAGGTCACAACGACGCTTATCCACGATAGAATGAACGCATGGTGCGTCGTAGGAGCGCTCCACCACGTCGCCATGGTCAACTTCAATATTCAGTTGCTTGTTCCAAGAGATGGCGAGTCATCAGTAAAACAGGCCCAAAGCGCAAAATCGGACAGAGACGATGACCACATGGACATATCATACGATCGAGCTCCGACGAGCTCCACATCTCTCACCTCTTTAGGTTATTGGCCTTCTTCCAAGGTGCGCATTCGACCACCGCACAAAATTCGGAACGAGTGCGAAGTGGAATGCTGTTGGGAGCCATTGAAGTGTCGAGAGGCCGATTGACGTTCGTTTGAAGTGATTCAGCGTGTTATTATCGCCTCAATACAATGGTGCCATCGTCCTCAACGTTGGTGAATGTTGCAGAGGACGCAGAGCTGCGTTTGGCGCGTATTTTGGCCGAAACTGCTCCCGTCAGTCCGACCTTTGTCCAAGATTGTGAAACGAGCATTGTTGAGAGGGACGCAGCCAGTTTGTTGAAGACTATTGTCCAGGACGAGGGCGCGATCCGAGCTCTTTTCATTTTGCAACCTCTAGAAGAAGCTGTTTCGGCTTTTTCCTTGATAGTCGCCTTGCTGGACCGGGTGAAGGCAGATCGACCTGACCAAGAGGCCGGGCTCGCATCCGCTCTTGCTGACGCCATTGGGAACGCCTCCGTAAAGCAACAAGATGGAAATGATGTTAGCGTGAGACGCATTGCGCTACTCTCTGTACTCTACAATATGCGATCAGATGGGAAGGAAAAGTGCAGTCTTTTAGCCAGAATGATTCGCCGTGCGGCTGCCGACGAGCCGTCTTTGCTATCCACCGGACATGCCATGGGGGATTTGATTCTCGACGATACCGCTGCAACTGTTGTGCAGCCCTCAGTTCCCAGTCTCACATTGATGGTAGAAGGATGGGACGTGGCCGTCGAAGATCGACGTGATCTATACCAAGCGGTGTCGGAAAGCCTGGTCGACTCGCCTACCCGGAAGCAGCGGTTCGCACTGTTGCTAGTCGAGTCTTATACACAAGCGGTGAGTGGGGAACAAGTAATTGACGATGCAGAAATTGCAACATATATGACTGCTTCTCACTCTGATTATTCTCCTCTTCTGCTGTTTAGTCGCAAGTGGATGCCATGGGACTGGCTGCTGCCAAGGACGCGGCGATTGGCGCCATCAGAGATCCCGTGACTCTGTTCGTGCAACAACGTAGCATGCTAACCCTGCCTGCTGTTGAAGCTCTTGCGTCAAGTACTGGTACGTGATGTAGGATTCATGATACTCGAATGTCGACTGTTCCTGTGCAGGCCTCTCATGCAATATCTTGACTCTTTCTCTCTCTCTGCTCAACAGACACAAAAATACTACACGGTTTATTGATTGTCTTTCAAGAAGGGAAACTAGACGACTACGAGAAGTTTTTAAAAGAAAATGGAGGCGAGTCGACCGTGTTAGCTCCGTATGGCTTGCAATCGGAGCAGTGCGTCCGACATGTGCGAATTTTGAGCTTGTGCTCGCTGGCTACGGAGCAAGAAGAGATTCCGTACTCAAGCGTCGTGCAGACGTTGCAGCTGACCTCTGAAGACGAGGTGGAGAGTTGGGTAATCGCGGCAGTCTCCAGTGGGCTTCTTTCAGCAAAGATGGATCAGCTACAGTGCAAGGTAGTTGTTGAGCGAAGTGTCGTTCGACGCTTTGACATGGATCAGTGGAAAGCGCTCCAGGCGCGACTCAACAACTGGAAACACAACATTCGAGGCGTTCTGGAGGGATTCAAGAAAAGTCAGCTTGGAACAAACTAACGCAAGAGCAAGGTACTAGCGAAGATCTTATCTATGCGCCTTGGTATCTTGGATTAGATATTCCGTCAGCATCATCGTCGCCTCTTTTTCCATCCAACTAGAAAGTGGTCAATTGGTATATTCTCCTATCGTCGTCGCGAAATGACATTACAAAGATCGATATGAGCAGATACTAGTGAAGCAAGTCGATCACCAAAAGAAGTGTACTGGTATCGGTAAACAGGGCTTGTGGTCCAATAATAGTGTAAGTGACAGTTTTTTTGTCGACCGGTGGGTGCGCGGTGCGCCCAACAAAGTGAGTGGAGCTCGCATGTTCGAATGTGATGTGATGATGCTTGATGCCATCAGATCGCAGCACGATCGAGAAGTGCACATCTCCCATCAGCAGCACATCTCGCTTCCTCTGTGTCGTATCGTCCTCTTTCAGTCGTCCTAGGATGGAAGCAGGTCTACGGCGAGAGGCTGGACCCCATCCGCCCCCCGCAACGTTGGAATCAGACCTCGATGGCGGACCAGGCGCTACAAGGCGCAGTCGCCATGCTGGTAGCGACTGTTCGACAGGCGATGCGACCGTCTCTGATGTCGTCGCCGACCATTCTCACTTGGATTGGTCGCACAAGCAGGGGAGAATCCTGACGGCAAACGGTCTTGCGAATACATACTTTACCGCCGACCGCGGGGCTCCCTTTTTACCCGAGGAACTTCCGCACCACCATCTGCTACAAGGCGATTCTCATCGTGTCTTTCGAAACTGGAGGAAGATTCAACGAGAAGAAAGATCCGACGATGCTGCCGTACCGGCAATTACTGGAGCATGGTTTCGACGGTATTTTGTGGGAGGATGGGAAGCCAGTACGTGTGTGGACGAAGTGACATTCAACTTGCAGTCGGCAAATCTGTTTATCGATATGCGAATTCCAACCTCTCGAAAAAAGGTACTCCGATCCGACATATCCTCCCTTTCCGACTTGACAGATCTTGAACTTCGCTATTTTTGCCGGCAGCACGTCTTTTGCGGGTACAGTCAACTTGACAACACCGCTGATCGATTGAATTGTACTCGCCATCATGTACTTGACTGGAACTTTGTCGGAACGCCGCGTCCTCGACCCAACAAATGGTACATTGAGTGCGGAACAAACAAGGATATCTGGAAGGAGTGGGCATTTGCGACCGATGACAATGGACAGCACTACTATTGTGAGCAGTGGGAACGACTGGAGGGTGATGAATGCCTACGCCATCGAGTCGCTCTGCGAAAAATACAGCTCGAGAATGACATCACAGAGGACGCAGTCTTTGTGGCGATGGGAGACCACTTCCAGTACTGCACTGGTAGTCTCTTATTGGATGACGTGTGTGTTCAGTATCCGAATGCAGGGTCGTTTGTGGACATGGTAGATGCAGCGATTGAAGCTGGCGATCGAGCGTCAGCGGAGTCTCTCTGCGCTCGCTTGGACGCAGGGCATGGGCTCATCTCGACCGGATGGGTCGTCGATACGTCAATACGTCCGTGGGTTGAAGGGACGCCATATCTCCATGGCGGTGAGGTGACTGTGAAAGGAAACGATCTGGTTGATTCTAGCTGTCGCGTCGTCATGAAGGAAGCGGAGTGGGAGATATTCGACTGCTCCTTCGATACGGTAGAGGAGCTCCGGGTTTACATGCAACAGGCCAACAGAGATGGTTGATCATGTAATGTGTTAGACGAGTGCATACGTTGAGGTTTTTCAATGCCATAGCAGGCTAGATAGCAACTCATCCTAGAGGTGGGTTACGTTAATTGTATACGACAATAACAAACACTCTATCCGCAACAAGGGTGCTATCGTGCATGGGGCCGCCGCGATGATATGCTCAGATGTCATGGGGTGCGTGTTGCGTTGTCGTTTCTCATCATTATACACTGACTGAGGCTCTTCTATGGTTTGATGGAACAAGTAGATCTTGAGACGCAGACACCCGTTGAGGTCATATCGTATGGACCAGGTCGGCACCATTACTAAATCAATGGATGCGGTCGCGCTCCTTTTCG
>OLMU01003219.1:0-11954 GCA_900291995.1 Licmophora abbreviata | reverse complement strand
TCTCAGGAGCTCATTGTCTAATAGAACCGGGAGACTACATGATGTCACATCATCATCGCATCGGCGAGACCTTTGCGCGATACGCGCAAAGCGTCGATCGGTAATAATTACGACTGAAGACCCTAGACCTACCGGTATGGGAAGCCAAACAAGTCCAGAACAGATAGCCTCAGTACATCGGACTAGACAGCATCGACAGATTAAATCACGAGGCTTAGTACGTTGTGCAATCGCTATTTGTAAACTTATAGACAGGAAAAAGAGCTTTACGACTATGTGTCGGACGCTTTCAATAATGTTGTACAACAAACCAACTACAAAGTATAAGCTAAAAACTACACATATTATGGATTCCCCTTGTTCAACCGGAGACGATGGAGCTTCAGAAGCATCAGAAACTCGCCCATCAAGTTCCTTGGTCCGGAGTTTTCCTTCTGCAACTGTTGTTGCTTCGCGACCAAGAGTTTCTGTTGTTCATGGTTCGTGTGCAGCGACGACAGCTCCGACGCCGCCCGAATACAAGGTGCGCATATGGATGATCGTTCTTGTAGAATTCTCTCTTCATAGATCTGCTGTAGCGCTGTGGACAACTGGAGGCCTTCCAGGGGGTCTCGAGACAGTGAAGGGTTCAACATAGACTGCTCTTCCATGCTCGAAGACAAGACTTGTAGCTCCGCCTGCATGAGTCCAATCGTGTCGAAGATTTCGTGTCGTCGCTTCATAGGAGCCGCAAGGTACCACAAGTCTCCCATGAGATGCCTTGTGACATCGTAGTTGCCGCCGGAACGCTTGTGCAGCACGACGATGAACTCTTCCAGACTAGACGTTGAATGATTGCCGGCTGCGACTCCGAGACATTCATGGACGACCACAAGAACATCGACCTCACACTCAACCGCTCGCGCAAGAGAGGGAATCTTCTTGACCAAATGATAAAAATAGTCGCGAAGCGTTTGGATGTCGTACATCATTCGGGTGACGGCCTGTCGTGGGCTAACAAAGGGTCGTTTGCTATTCCGTGTCTTGCCCCGCCTCGCGTCGTCAGCTCTCTGCACCAAGCAACGTATGTAAAAGCATACAATTGCCTTGACCAGCACGTCAACCGCTTTTCTATACAAAAGATCGTTCGACAGATAGTTGTGAAACTCATACACGTATTCTTCCATTGTCTTTACAAGAGAGACGGCGACTTCGTTGTTGACATAGCGATCTTCCCAATCACGCGTAAAGAGCTCTGACGCGATCTTCGATTGATGAATCTCTCGAATGACAAAGCTATGGGCCCGTTGTGCGGAGTAAACTGCGTCGCTGCTTAAAAGCGACAAGAGCTCAGTCGTCTCTTGATGAAGAACGGAGGCAGTGGGGTTGTCAAAGACACCTTTCGAATTCGGTACAAGCGCGGGGTGGCAGCGTCGCAGTCTCGACAAGAGCTGTTCTAGACTTTCCATCATTCGGTAGTAATCATTTGCGCTGGCACAAGACTGCTCAAGATCGCCCACGAAATAGTCGCGGAAGCGCATGTGCTTGTACCAAAGATTGCGCACAATGCAGAGAAGACAGTCAATGAGAACCTTGTTTCCGCCCGGTGTCGACCGTAACTTCGACTTAAGGAGATATTCTTCCATAAGATTGACTTGGCACTCAATCAGAGAAAATACATCTTCACACAGAGTGGAGGTGACGGTTCCTGTCGTAGCCGATTGATCAAGAGGGTGCAGCGCCAAGTAGGCGCTGCATAATCTTTCGGAGGCAGTGTGCCGAAATCTGGAAAGAAATTCTTCCGGTTCGAGGCATTCCACACTCTCTACAGGCTCCGAATCGTTTTGAGCGACACATTTAGCTTCTTTCTTGACTCGTTTCTTCCCTCGCCGAAACACCATGGCGAAAACTTCGCGTCAGAGCATATTATTGAGACTCTTGAACTTGCCCGTAGTCGTCGTCGTCGTCGTCGTCGCTGTCATGATTTTGTGTGTTGTGTTTTGATGTTTTGATGTAACGCGATTGCGGGAAATCAGACGTGAGTCGAATCAGTCAAGTCGTGTTTCGTGAGGAGGGCGCGCTCTTGTTGTTGCTGCCTGGCTCGCAAGATAGAAGCTCCACGAGCTCCTGGAGCGGAAACTGCTCACATTTTTGGAACACGGCGGATGCATAACAAGGGGCGACGACAAAACACAAAACATTCTAGTACTCAGCATCATCATTGACAGACCGCCGAGGTTGTTCATCATGACCAAGCCAGCATTCGTGGGCGGAACCCTTTCTTTTAAAGGCGACAAGAAGAAGAAGGCGAAAAAGAAGAGTCGGAAATCGAAACACTCAGTCAAAGAGGCAGACGAACGACGAATGGAAGATCACCAGAGCACAAGAGCCGCTGCTGCGTTCGATGATGACGACGAAGACGATGAGATGACAGAGGCAGAACGCCGAGCTTTAAATTTCAAGCTTGAAAGAGAGCGAAAAGATCTAGAAAAGGTTGCTACCAAGAGTCATCGAGAGCGAGTCGAAGAATTCAATGAGAAGCTGGGCAACCTGACAGAGCACAATGATATTCCCCGAGTACGTTGGATGTCGTCACGATCGACGGTCGGCGCGATTGTTGCTCAAGTTGATTCGCTACGCTCACTCGCTCTATTTCGTCGATTGCTTTCTCTACAGGTCAGCGCTGCCGGAAATGGCTAGTATTCCGTTTATGGCGTAGTTTTGCGGTGTAACTAATTAGCTCGCCGCCGTACTGGTAGAGCCCTCTCTCTGTCGCACACAATAGCATTCACTAGCTCTATTCCCTATGATTAGCTCTCGGGTGCGTTACGCTACACAACCTGGAGCGGGCAACATACTTACCAGTTGTAACCATGGTGGTGGGAGAATGTGCTCATTCCGTAGGGTAGATGGCCAATATCTCCCAGCATGCGGCAACTGACTGTCCCCGTCGGTCGAATCGTCAAGTACGTCAGGGAACAATTGAACGTACACAGCCGTAGCCATGCTTCCGGTGGAAGCTGAAGTGCTCTTTGCAGCAGAAGGGGAGACGAAGATCAATCGTCGTTAGGTATCGCCAATTTCAATTAGCGGAATCGTCTCACTGTTGTAGCAATGTATCGATTCTCACCTGCAAGTAAAGTACCGAATGATGTTTGCATGGCATACAATAATCTCAAACTCGTGCTTCGATTCACTTTGCAAGGCTTCATCTCCACCGTCACGCGAATCGTCTTCGTTCGTTTCAGCTCTAAAAAAGAGTTTCTGAAACGCCTCTTCTACAATTGGGTGCGCCTCGTCAGTCTTTTCAATCGTATGGTCACTGGCTTTTCCACCAGGAATCGTATGTGCGGGGCGTGCCTCGTTGAGCATCCTATCGGGTGCTGCCAGAGTTACGTCCGGCAAGTGCCTCGCGATAAGGGCAGCGGTCTCTTTGGCACGAGCCATGTTGCTCACACGAATGACTCTTACATTGCATGGTCCGAACTCGTTGTTGACCCCCTGAGTCATTTCCGCCAGTCGTCGTCCCGTCATATCAGCCTGCTTGCGACCCAGTTCCGTGAGCACCCGCTTTTCGTCCTCCTGAGAGAGAGAGAGAGATGGTCGAGTGCGTTAAAAATGTAAGTACGTCTGTCGTAGAGATGATACCACGAGCAAAGGATCGCCCGACACTATTCTACTTGCCTTGTGGGTCTCGTCGTACTGTCCATGACGGACGAGTATGATATGGCGTGTGACACCAGTCTTGCGAATCTTCCTCATTCTGGCTCTATCCACCTCCTTGTCGCCAGTCGACGGAGGTTGCTTACTATCCCAATCTGCATCCCACATGGGATATTCGAGCTTGGGTTGCCACAATTGACGTTTCGGGAACAATCCGAAATAGTCGCCTTGTTCGTCCGAACGCATCCCCACCTGCGGTGCCTGTTGGATCGTTTCTATCGGCGGCGGCGACTTTCTGGTCGTTTCCGTTGTCTGAAATTGGACTGCAGGTTTGGGTGCATCGCATGAGCTATACTGATGGCACTGGTGATGGTATAGGAACGTAGCCATCGCAGGGAGCGGTCCCTGCCTCGCCAACCTTGACAACAACGACTCCATTGTCTAGATGCAAGCAATGCGCCGTGAATGAGGTCCACGATGCGACCGACGATCGGTTGTAGACGGATATTGTGTGGCTCTCACTTCGACGACGCTTTTTGTGACGAAATGAGAAATGATAAAAAAGCATGTCGACTCAGTACCAACCACGCGGGGGAGTGCGCACCTAGTCCGATTTCAATCTCTCACAAAAATGGCGACAGTGAGCCTGGAAGCGCCGCTGATGAGTTCTGCTTGAACCTCGTTTTCCTATTTGTTGTACGAGCACGCATCTTCTCTGTTAGATCAGTCATGTGGGAAGATAAGAAATGGACGATCCTTGGACAGGATCCGGATGTGCTGTTGGCCATGTGGGCGAACGTTGTAAGCTGGATTGTGTCAACCTTTGCGCCGTCCTTTCTACCGCGGTTGCTTCCCAGCTGTGATCAAGAAGACGCAACCTTCAGCACTAGTTCCACGACTCTAGAATCATCGCGAACAAGATGTATATCCATTGGGCGTCCAGGTGGCTTGGAGCAGCTACGAGACGTGACGCTCAAGTCTGGGATAGCAACCATGGGGTACAACCTCGATCATCCGCCACCATTTTCGAGGCCCCTCTTGACGGACGATGATATTCCTGCTGACTGTGTCGTTATACGCAACGAGGCATTCTCCGTTAACTATGCGGATTGTTGCATACGGTGGGGACTTTATGAAAGTGCCAAGAAGTTTGTGGGTTGGCCCATTGTGCCAGGATTTGATGTGGCCGGTACCGTTGAGCGAGTACCAGCGTCGTTGTCGTCAACATCATCATCCAAAGAGAGTAGCATCGATTGGAATGTGGGTGACAAGGTTTTTGGATGTACTCTCTTTGGAGCGTATAGCTCTCGTGTTATGATTCCTGCTTCTCAGCTACGACACATTCCAAAGGGTCTGTCCATGTCGCAAGCCACATCGCTTCCTGCAGCTGCCTTGACTGCACTCTACGCATTCAGCCTTGCCGGTCACTATCCCCAGAGGAGCAAGTATCGCAACAGGGCAGTATTGATCCATTCAGCCGCCGGGGGAGTCGGTAGCATGATGGTCCAGATGGCCAAGATTCTAGGATTGTCGCCAATTATCGGTGTCGTCGGGGCGTCGTCCAAGGTGGATGCAGCGAAAGCGTTAGGGTGCGATGTTGTGATTGATAAGAGCGAAGACAACTTGTGGGAAGCCGCTCGATCGGCCATGCCCGAGGGTTTCGCTACTATAATGGACGCCAACGGAGTGTCTACGCTACAGCAGTCTTACGACCACTTGACTCCGACCGGTCGACTGATTGTGTTTGGTTTTCACAGTAACTTGCCTCTCGGACGTGCTGCATTGTCACCCTTTCAGTGGCTAAGTATGGCGAACAAGATGGCAAGCATGCCCAAGTTTGATCCCATGGACTTGACCGTAAGCAACAAAGCCGTGATGGGCTTCAACTTATCTTTCTTTGCCGAGGAAAAAGAACTCGTTGCCACACTCTTTGATCAGATCTGTGAGTGGCTGGAGAATGGCTCGCTGCAATGTTCCCAAGTCGTCGAAATGGACATGGCGCAAATCGGCGTGGCACACAACCTCATCATGAGTGGGAAAAGCGTCGGAAAGATCGTCATCCGAACGAACGACAGCATTACGGATAAAAAGTAACTGCGACAAACATAAACGCTAATTACTTCGCATAAGTATGTAGTAACTGTCGGACCCATCGCGTCTTCGTAACACACGCCTCTACGCAAACATAGCGTTGAGGTATCCCTTGTAGATGCTCATGTATTTGCAAACAAAAGCCTCGAGGTGAAAGATGTCCTTACTTCCCATGGCAATGCGATGTTCGTAGAATGCTGCCCACTCAATGACCTCCTGTTTGAGAGCGTCGTCCAGGTTCTTCATGAGTTCCTTGGCGAGCGTTGTGATGATGACATCGGCAGGGATGCAGTTGATCAAGAGTTCATAGAGTTTTTCGCGAGCCGCCATGAGCCGCTGAGGAGTCTGCTCGCGAGTGATTTCCGCTGCCAACTGTGTAATGTAGAGCTCCCAGTCGGTCTTTTGGACAGCTTGATTGGCTTGGAGGCCTCCCGACTCTCGTGTCTGCACATGACAGGCTTCCAGCATGAGAATGGCGCGACGCACATTGCGAGACGACTCGCGGGAAATGTTGACGGCTAGTTCAGCAGGCAATGCAATATGTTCCTTGCTGGCCACCACCTTGAGGACGTCGCAGATCTGTAGAGGGAAACATGGAACGGCATTGGAGTGTGAGACTCCATACAGATACACATCAGTCAACCATACCGGTACCAACGAGCGACACGCTCTGTCCGCTACTTACGTCATCATGAGTTGGCGCCCCCACTCGAATTCCGAGGCAACGACTGCGAACTGGATCAATGACTTTGCTGGGACTGTTGCAGCAAAGAATGAGTCGGCAGGAACTGGCGTACTTTTCCATGGTACGACGCAAAGCTGCTTGTGCCTGTCGCGAGAGCCGGTCGACCTCCGTGAGTACGACGACCTTGTACTCTGGCTGCTTGTGCTGAGTCCTGTTGATGTTACGATTGGAAGCAATTTCTTTGATGACTTCTTGAACGACGTATCGGTCGCTCAATCCGGCGTCGCCAGGACTGAGTTCAATATGGTAATTGGACGAAATCATATTGATCTCGATTGACTTCTTTGTTGGCGTCGTGAAGGTCCGCTTGTCTAGACGGAGGCGTTCTGCACCAGACCCATACAGCGCACGAAGTAAAGACATAATGCGAGTGCGTTTTCCAGCCCCGGGAGGACCGTAGACGAGCAAATGGGGCAGGGTTTTGGGGGCGTCGGCCAATGCGGACAGGCGTTTGGAGATGGTCGCATGATACGTCAATTCTTCCAATTTTGACGGTCGATGCTTATCTACCCACAACATGCTGGTGCTAGTGAGACTCTTGAGGTGGGGAAGAGGAAGCAAAGGAGAACAGGGCTGCAAAGTCAACGAGTCTGCGGTCAATCATTGATGATGTCGGCGCGCCGTCATTGTGAGGATGGTGCTGGTTGATCCATTCGAGTTCTGACTTCTGGATCTCATCTCGTCTGACACATTTGGCGCGCGCCCCCCAAAACGTCACATGCGAACACAGTGCGAGAGAAATAGCTCGGGAACTTCTTCGAAGAATCTGCAGAGAAGAGCATCGCAGAGAGACACGAAAACTCATGAACGATTGACCGCCACACAATGAACTCACCACGATCGATTCATAGTACGAAGATCGACAACAACAGTCAGTCAACGCACAGTAACGCAATCATGAGTGGTGGTAGTGAGCCCTCGTGGGCTTGGTTAGGTCTCTTGAAATGGTCACTGTCGTACAGCGACGGTACTCGTCCATCCTCGGAAAGCATGACTCCAATGTCGGATGAAGATAAGGCGTTCCTCGAAGCCGTCATGAAGGACGGAATTATAGATGAAAACGAAAGAATGAAGCACGTATTGACACGCGTAACTGAAGCACTGGAAGCGTGGAACCAAATTTCACGAGGAACACAGCCAAAGTCGGCTCCGGAAACTGATGAAATCGAGGAACTGCTCGACGAACTACGGGATATCGTCGAGCAGATTGACTATGCCCGTGCCTTTTCGGCTATGAAGGGACTTCCGTTCTTACTAGGATGTGTCCAGGAACGCGATGCGGTACCGCGTTCCATTCGACTTGCCTGTCTCGGCGTGTTGGCGACCATGTGTCAAAACAACCCTCCCGTACAACTCAGTCTCTTGGAACTGGGGTCGATTCGTATTTTGAGCGAGCTCTACATGAAAGAGCACGAGTCGAAGGAAATAGGAGACGAGGGTGGACAGCTTCGAGCAAAAATCATACAAGCTTTGAGTGCCAGTATTCGCAACCATGTCGTGGCGGAGCATGTCTTTTGCGAGATACATCTCGGGCGACGGGCGTTGGAGCTGGCGATTCGTGCTACGGATCATTTGGCACTGCGGAAGCGAGGCCTCTTCTTTCTGCGGGCACTGATTACCTCCGATAACTCGTCTCGACAAAGAGTGAGATTATTTGATGACTCCATCGTATTCATCATTCGTCATTGTTTCGATGACGCGATGGAGCCCAACGCCGAGGTGCGTGAAATGGCGATTGAGTTGCTATCTCAGATTCTGGAGCAGAAAAGGAGTGTCAACGCAATCCTAGGTTACAAGAACGATTTGGCTATGCTGGGAGTTAGGAGAATCTCGACACTTCGAGCACTGGACGGCGAAGAAAGGTCGTTTGCAAGCGTGGAACTGGAGCAATGGGAAGCATTCGTTGTCCAGCTCTCACGTGCCCAGTCAGATGACGAAACGGATGCAGCAGAGCGTGTAATAACATCCCTCGAGAACGAGAATTCGAAGACAACGAAAGCAGTTCCACAGTAGTCAGAAACGGTTGTTGTTCTAGTACAGCATTTAGAAATACTTGGTCCCAAACACTTCCCTGTCATGTTGCTTCTTTCGTTCGCCTCGTGTGGTGACATGTACACTGCCATCCGGGTTAATGTTGGGCCTGTCGAGTCGGTTCGCGTAAGGTGGTTCTAAGACTGCCCTCTGCGCATCAGTCAGGTCCTCGTACATCTTCGTCGGCCAGCCACCACCTTCGTGTCCAAAATAGGACCGCCCATAGACGTTCGTGGCAGGAGAGAATCGATAAAGACATGTTCGGCGTTCACGATCCGATGTCCACGCTTTAGCTCCATGTACCGTTCCTTCGCTGAACAGCACAACGTCGCCCGCCTTGGTTTCCGGTTGGACAATGAATTCTTTGTACTTTTCGCCGTCCACCATTCCCTTGGGCATTCGAAAGTTTGACTTGTGGCTTCCTGGGACGACACAGAAGCCCCCGTCTCCTGCATTGTGATCTGCCAGCATGACGTTGCATCCCAGCAGTGCAGATCGCACAGTACCGTGGTGACATGTATAAGCAAGGTACGGGTTGTACTCGCCAGAAGTGCAATCAATCGTTCCTCCATGCAGTTGAAATCCTTCGGCGCCTTTGTCCGAGGCAATCACAAACGGCAAATGATCCATGCGATAACCCTTTCCAACGATTCCATGAAAGAACGGAACTAGGCGAGGGTGCGCCAAGACGGACTTGAATATTTTGGAGTCGGTTCCCCATTCCAACACACCACCAAGATCCTTTCGCCCCGGACCAGTCCCTGAGAACTGAGACCCAGCGACAGTGTTGCGTAAGGCCTCGTCAGATCGCTCAATCATTTCGTGTTTATGATTGTCGATGATTACATTGGCTTCCTTAACTTCTTCTGGAGTTAGAACGCCTCTCACGACAATGTAGCCATTGAGATCGAACAGGTACCGTTCATCCTCCGTCATTTCAGTCGCGTACTCCCGATTAACAGCAGTCATCGCTCTTCGTTGTGAAGAAGACATTGCTATGGAGCGCTGAAAGCGTGGTAAGAAGGCTTTAACAACTGAATTGTGGACAGCGACGAGCAGGCTGGACATGAGAACACGGCCTCGCATCAAACAGACAACGTTGTCACCTCCAAGTTTGCAGTCGTCTGCGCTTCAGATGAGACAAGTTACACCCGTGGTTGAGGCAACAACGTTTCACCTTTTCCTCGTCGTCTTGGCTTGCTCCGAGTTTCGCCGAGTGAGGCCACACTGAACATGTTCAATGTCGGTCCATCACATGATCAATAACGTCGGGTCACACACGTTCAACATTGCGGCGATGAGTCAGTCAGTCTCCCCATGGACTAATATGATGTCACACACGACTTACGCGTTGTCGCGAGTCGTGGCGCTCCACAGCGAGAAATCCTGCTCGGGTTACCACAACACAAGACTCTCTTCACATCTGCGACTTCTACGCCTTTCCTTTTCTTCATAGAAAGGAACAGCACCACCTTTTGACACATGCACCGAAATCAAACCATGTCCTTTCGACGCGATAAAGAATCCTGCCCGGAACTCCCGCTGGAACCGGAAGTTTCCGTCAACAATGAGGTTGCCGTCCTCGCACTCGGATGATTTTGGGGGTGAGTGTATGGCAAGCTGCCGGGGTGTCGGTTTTCCTAACGTTATGGAATCGTGTCGACTTAATTTGTCTTTTTCGATGTGTACTCCTCCTCGTCAATTTATTTCACCAGGCCTCAGCTCCAGTTCAAGAAGGTGAATGGAGTTGAGCGATGTCTGGTGGGATACTCGGGTGGAAAACAGGCGGACCCTACCTACCGCACGATCAAGGATCACACCGAGGCAGTTTTGGTTGAGTTTGACCCAAATGTATTGACGTTCGAAGACATACTTGTAGAGGTAAGAAGAGAAGAATGCAATTGCGTCTATGGCCTGTTGATGGATGCTAACATGCATATCGACTGGTCATTCGCAACGTTTTTCATAGTGGTCGCAGATGCACTCACCGACCATGCCGAAGCACAGTGTGCAGTATCGATCCGGAATATTCTATCTCAATGAAGAGCAAAAGGAAACTGCAGAGACTATTCTAAGTGACATGCAGGCCGTGTCGCGAAGTGACAAGATCTATACGGATGTCGAGCCAGCGACTCGGTTCTATCGAGCAGAGGAATACCACCAGGACTTTTTGTCCAAACAAAGTGGGAATCGATGGTAGGGATCAACTTCAAACATGCAGTAGGGGAGGAGTGCAGCACTCTGGACTTGTGAATGACGGGCCGTTTCTCGATTCTAGGATGGCCTCGAAAACAGAAATGTATGAGCCGGAAACTCATGGACTCCATTCTCTAATAGCATTGAAGCATGTTGCTGGAAATAAGCCTATATGTGTCCCCAACCTGTAGTTTGCGCGTAGTAGTTGTCGATGATACAGCGTCGTAACTCATCCATGACTTCCGAGCCGCGGCTTCTCGAGGTACCAGTCGCTGGTGACAAGAGATTACGAAGACTTGACTTGTCCAGTCGAGCAAGCGAGCACTTCATCAACAGAGCCAACGCAAGTCGTCGCGTGTATCGAGTCTCTACCACCATATCCCTATGAGACAAAGTCCCTTCACGCTCGAAAATTGCAGGGGCAAGGACTGACACGACAAAGCGTCCCATCGCCTCCGTCGCCGACTCCTCTGCCAGCAAGATCATGACTAGCATGGCGAAGTTAGGCCCGGTACTCGAGTCAGAATCTCTTTCGCGAATCTGCTCACAAATCCAGTTAGCTGGGAGAAACGATTCAATATCATCATGGGCCATCTTCGCGAGAGGAGACTCGTCGACTGACTCTGCCCAGGGCGGTGTTCTTCGGCCGACCGCCGCACTTGTACATTCAGTGAGCGCGTGGTCTAGCAAGCGAAGGAACCACAATCGCATACCATCAGCACAACTGCCATCACTGTGAGATTGAGATTTCCCACCACTTAATTCATGAGGGCAGGCTTTCTTTGCAGACGACCGCATCTCATCCTTCTCATCGCAACTACCGACGTAGAAAGCTTCCGATAGCAAAGGCGGGTCGAACAGGTCACATAGATCAACGTGCACACCATCGGCTCTTAGAAATGGTGACCTTGGAATCAGTCCTGCATCTTTTTGCTGTTTGGCGCTCTGAGATACTTCCGCCCGTTTGTTGGCGAATGCTTTTTGATAGTGCTTCATCATGCGTGACACTTGGACCGCCGGCGGCGCTAGTTCGTCGCTGGCGGGTGAAAGCGCGATAGCTGTAGCAGGGTGTATTGTCATCCATTGGAACTGAAGGACTTGTCCCGATCCATCGGGAGCTGTGACTGGAACTTCCAAAGTATCAAGGCCGGTCCGCATGGACTTTCCGTCGGCTGATAGCTTGCCACTGGGTTCGTCGGTACTTGCCATATTGATGCCTTCGCTTGTTCGTCTCGATGTTTCGATTCGC
>OLMU01003217.1:0-17681 GCA_900291995.1 Licmophora abbreviata | reverse complement strand
ACGTATGTGAACGCCTTTGTAAATGCCGGATTCGGACAAGACAAAGTAAGTCGAATCGCCCTCGCTGCCAGTGCACCGCGCTTCGAGTATGCTTGGTCGCACCTGAATCTAAATTCTGCGTTCGTATTCTCGTGTTTCTCCAGCTGATGACTCCAGACGATGAGTGGCTGTACAAGAACAAGGATCACGGCATGATGTCCGCGGCTGCGTCGTTGGGATTGATTCTCCTCTGGAACGTGGAGGAAGGGCTCACAAAGATTGATAAGTTTCTCTACTCCTCAGAAGACTACGTCAAGGCGGGAGCAGCTCTCGCTGTCGGTATGTTGAGTAGCGGTGTACGCAACGACGCCGATCCCGCGCTTGCGCTTCTTTCTGAACACATCGAAGGCGATGCGCACACAATGAAAATTGCATCGTGCACCGGGCTTGGAATCGCGTACGCCGGAACGGCACGAGAGGACGTCATGGAAATCCTCCTTCCCGTTGTCGAGAGCGCAAGCGGCTCGCCGACGAGTATGATGGAGGCGTCGCTCGCTGGACTTGCGCTCGGCATGATCTTCGTCGGAAAATGCGATGATGCGGTCGGCGGCACGATTGTCCAGGCGCTGATGGAGGCCACCGACGATGATCTGTCTCATTCGCACGCACGATTCCTGTGTCTTGGACTCGGACTTCTCTTTCTAGGCCAGATGGAGAAAGCCGACGCTATGACAGAGGCGCTTCGAACCATCGAGCACAAGATATCCAAGTACGCTGTCACTCTATTGACGACGTGCGCCTACGCTGGCAGCGGCAACGTTCTCAAGATACAAGAAATGATGCATGAGTGTGCTGAGCACTTGACAGAGGACGCCGAGCACCAGATGGCCGCCGTCATAGGTCTTGGTCTCATCACAATGGGAGAAGACGTAGGGGCTGAAATGACTTTGCGGACTTTCGACCACCTTCTTCACTACTGCGAACCTCCCGTCAAGCGGGCGGTTCCTCTGGCTCTCGCCGTACTCAACATTTCAAATCCCGACTTTGCTGTGATTGACCAGCTGTCACGCCTCTCGCACGACCCCGACCCGGAGATTTCACAAAACGCGATAGTTGGGCTTGGTGTCGTCAGCGCCGGAACGAACAACTCGCGAGTGGCAGGCTTGCTGCGACAGTTGAGCGAGTTCTATAGCAAGGAGGCAGGTCACGTTTTCTGTGTGAGAATCGCTCAAGGCTTGTTGCATATGGGAAAGGGTCTAATGACACTGAACCCTTTCCACTCCGATCGCATGCTGATGAACGGTCCTGCGCTTGGTGGTGTGCTTGTTCTCCTTCACTCATGTTTGGACTTGAAGAATACGCTACTGGATAAGAGTCACTATCTGCTCTATTATTTGACGTGCGCTATGAATCCAAGGATGCTGATCACTGTGAATGAAGACATGTCCTGGAGACCGGTCACTGCTCGCGTCGGCCAGGCAGTAGAGACCGTCGGTCAAGCCGGAAAGCCCAAACGAATCACTGGTTTCCAGACGCATACCACGCCGGTGTTGCTCGGTGCCACAGAACGGGCCGAGCTGGGAACGGAAGAGGTACTTGCTGTGAGCAGCGTCTTGGAAGGTCTTGTGATTCTCAAAGACAATCCCGACTACGAAGCTGAAGAAGGAAAGTAGTGCCGTACCGTTTGGGAAAGTAAGCGTTTAGTCGATGAACACACCTTAGTTCTAAATAGCAGCCTCTCGTTGGCTTGGCAAACCTAGAACTGTGCATCCGTGCATCATCGATTGTGTTGCCCCGACCATCAGACGCACCAAAGCGCAAGGGTGGCGCGAGACAATACTATTGCACTTGGATGATTGCAAACGTTCCCAGTTCCGTTTAGACTACGCTGTAAAATCTAATGCCTGCTAGAGCAAGGACCACGTCCATCTCCCTACCGATAGCGACAACGCCCAACCGGCGCAGACTGGAAGAGTCGAACGGCGTAGTTTCCGCTCCAGGGCCATAGCCCATGAATTCCGACCATGGCAGCCGGACCGTGCTCCAAACATCCTTTTCTAGATGAAAGCTCACACGGTACGACGAGAATTGTCGAAGACACGCAAGATTCTTTAGGCTGTGCGATATCAAGAACGATCGGCGCACGGCCGTGTTTTGGCGGGTTAGAAAGATCGCTTCGTCACGACACCAAACACTTCACGAGAGCTACGTACTGAACATTGAAACTATTCTTCTCGTCCCCACCTCGACAAAGTACGTCGAGCTCAATTCCATCGTAGTCGGATGCGTCGACAGTGTCCGACACTGACGGGTCAAGTGCCAGATCAGTCGCCATTTGCACGAAACCTCCATTGTTTTCCAGTGAAACCTTTCCACGCAAGACATTTGCAGGCTTTCCCTCCACCTCTTCCCTCGTTATGCTCCCCGATGAAACTCCACCCATCACTTGATCCGTAAAGGCCGCCCACTCGGTTCCGGAGCTCGTAAACGGAAATGATTCAGACATGTCCTCAATCACGCCAGAGACTGTACATTCCCTGTAGGCGCTCTTGGCCTTTCGGACCGTCTATTGCATAACATACACTATCAATGAGGAAACTGCCATCACTACCGAGCGCTCATCAACATCGCCAAAGTTGCAAGGCTCTTTCTTACCTTGGATCCGCCGGAGCTCGTCTTCCCGGCAGGCCCTTCGTCGACGCCGACAGAGTTAGCAAACTGGTTCGCAGATCCTCCTACTCGACCAATCTTGCGCAGAAATGCCATTGCCTTATTGTCTTTCTGGGAAGAACCTTCTGAGTCTGGCACTGCCGAGTGCCGCTGTACGGTCGTAGACACGGGGAGAGTCGATACGCAGCCGACGGGGCGCGGGGCGAATCCGTTCGCCTGTGGACACATCCATCCCCATAGAATGAACACCAACAACGCGAAATTTCGAGTCGCACATTCCATATCTGTCTTTCACGGAAGTAAGGAAGAGAAAAGAGCGTATCTCGCTTCAGAACCAACACAAGATCACAACAAACTTGACGATGTCGGTTTGACGGCAGATCTTTCCAACTTTACGGTTAGACTTGTATGATACGTTTACGATAGTAGCAAAGACCCAAATTAATTTTCGGTATTCATGCTGCTTACGAACAATGTGTACCTGTGACGCAGTGCCTTGATTAGTTTATATACATATTCTACACAAGCATAGTGTGCCCACTGTATATAAGCTTCCTACTCGTATGATGAGTATATCAAGTGGCTGATAGCCTAATCGGCACCGTCCATCCATCCACCGGACAGTCAACATCCGTCTTCGCGCCGCGATGACGTTTAACCATGGTGCAAAGTAGTTTGATACGAACCCAACGTTGCCTTCATTCTAATAAATTAATGGCCAGCTAGTCTACACCATGGGCTGGGAAGAGAAAATAGAACGTGCACGTAGACTGCATAGGCCGTCTTTGAAGAATTGGGAATGCGACGGTCTGTACGAAGCTTTCCCGGCCTTCGTCGAATCACTTTTGGAGCACGAGCCCTACCAGGCGTTGGTGCTTCCCGGCGCATCGGCGTCGCAAGCACAACATCTTCCTGTCATATTGGACAGTAGAAACTTATCAAAAGAGACTTTCTGGAACACCTATGAAGCCAACAAGATTCCGTGCGTTATTTCTCATGTGCCACAGACAAACAACTGGCAGGCGGTCCACCAATGGCAGCTAGACTCATTGGAACAGAACGATGACCTGCGGAATCGCGTCTTCAAGTGCGGCGAAGACGACGATGGAGGATCCATCAAAATCAAGCTCAAACATTTTCTGAAGTATCTCCGGCACAATCGCGACGACTCGCCTCTATACATTTTCGACTCGCGCTTCGACGACGACAAGCACGCAAAGAGAATTCTCAATGACTATGGGGTGCCTTCGTACTTTGAAGAAGACTTATTTGGCCTTGTCAGTGAGTCACGTCGGCCTCCGTACCGCTGGTTCTTGGTAGGGCCACAGCGTAGCGGGACAACAGTTCACATTGACCCTCTAGCAAGCTCGGCATGGAATACGCTCATTGTCGGCAAGAAACGCTGGGTCTTGTTCCCGCCTCATGTTCCGAAGCATGTCGTCAAGGGGAAGGGGCTCATTCGAAAAGACGAGGACGACGAAGCGATTCACTACTTTATGACTATCTTGCCTCGTATCAAACGGAAGGCGGCTGCTACCGGAAATTTTGGGGACTACAAGGACTTCTGCTGCTACGAATTCACTCAGAATGAAGGAGAGTGCGTGTTCGTTCCCAATGGGTGGTGGCATGCAGTCTGCAACCTCACCCACACGGTCGGCATTACGCAGAATTACGTCTCACCACGGAATTTCAATGACGCATGGATCAAGACTCGGACAGGAAGAAAGAAAATGGCATGGAAATGGCTTTGTCAGCTTGACGATCACTACCCGATGTTGGCTCACCGCGCGCGTGCTATGAACAAACGCGATGATTTTGTCATGAAGTACGATCCATCAGGAGATCAGCGACGCGAAGAGAAAGATTTCAGGAGTCGGGAAAAGAAGACCGCCCGTGGACGGGAAAAGGAGGATGGTCAGTATACTCAAGGTTCGTATCAACGGCCGAATGGACATCACGCGATTGGATATTCTAATGCGACGCGCTTGCAGGAGTCGGGGCCTAAGCGAAGTCGTGTAGAGCGTGGACAAGTCGTGTCTTGCAGCTAAGAGAGCTTGTACTTATGTATGGCTCCATAGTACGGTCGAAAGGCGCTTGATCAGTAGCCCCCTCGTCAATTATATATTTATACAGTTAGCGTTTAGGGATTTAATCGAACTTGAGCCCAGTCACCACCTGATACCTCATCAACTTGTCTAAAGTTGTCTCCAAGTCGAAGATAGTCAACTCTGGAGGGAAATAGTAACATAAGAAGGAAGTTGTCCGGAGGCGGAAGTACCTTCCCATTAGAGTCTCGTCCGCCCATCGGGACCGCTGATTCTCCAGAATAGGACACGCCGGGATCCTTCCAAAAGAACTGCTCGCGAGCTGTATCGCTGAGGTTACCCCATTGTTCCTTTCTAGACAACGAGTAGTGATCATCGTCGTCCAGGGGGAAGGTCCCAGACCCAACGAATTCAAGC
Organism: Licmophora abbreviata; assembly: GCA_900291995.1. NCBI lineage: Eukaryota > Bacillariophyta > Fragilariophyceae > Licmophorales > Licmophoraceae > Licmophora > Licmophora abbreviata. Next base: position 12,570 of record OLMU01003217.1, on the reverse strand, counting down.
TTTCCCCGAATCCGATACTGCTCACTCGATTTGGGAAACCACCAGACCATTTCTGCTGTTTGTCTAGGATGTTTCGAGGCTTCGGAAACTTTATTAGAGCGGTTGTCCGTGATCATTTTCATGACACAGGACATGCCGTCGTATGCCGCACCATCACTACCAGTAGACGATGACGTGCCCAACAACTTCTGGAATCCTCGAAAGACTACGGTTCGGCATCGCGGTTCCATTGTGTCAGGGTCGATTGTCGCAATCTGCACATAGTTTGAACCTCGGATCTTGCGAGATCTGGCAATTGAGTCGTTTATCCGACTGCGCCACGACAAAACGGGCTCATCAGGTTCCCCCTCATCGCTTCCACCGCCCCCGATGTCTGAAAGGCCAACGGAGGAGTCCATTTCGTTCGAGGAAGCCATTGTCCTTGCTCGGTCAAACCTGTGACGGTGTCTTGCCAGTGTGATTACTGAGGAATACTGAAGACTTTTCAGAGGGGTTGTTGTAAGGAGAAGGTAGACGAGACGACCATGACCCATCATGGTGGTGGGTCAGCGGCAAGGAAAATGAGAGCAATTTGGATGCGTCAGATCTCATACGACAAGTTTCAACCTGTCCTATTTTACTTTAGGTTTTGTATTCCAAATAAAAATTGACAACGCTAGTTCACTACCAGTGTAAGGAACAATACTGTAGTTAGCGTATATGATACGAATACAAGCTTATCAAAACAAAATCGGCAGTGGTCAGTGTCATGACATTTTGGTTTGAAGTCCATCTCCCGCGCTGACCTCCGGAAGTCCAAACCACACAACACACACTTAGCTAAGCTACAATTCTAGTCTAGATGTTTAGTTTTCAACCTCCGAATCCGAATCAAGATAAAGGAAAGCCAGCTCGCCGAAACAACCCATGGAGCGATGGCAGTCCATCGAAGCCAGTCGGATGATTCTATATCTCGTATATCCATGTATGCATTTGCCATGTCAATGATAAGATGCGACGTAAGTAGCAGGGCAACGTGACCAGAAAATAAGGAAGCGATCGTCAGGCTAGGAGGATAAGACGGAGTCGCAGCGGTAAGGCCATCGCTGGCAAATACGACAAGCAGGAGACCGAAGTGGAAAGACAATCCAATTCCTGGCCAGATCGGCGCAAAGGCAAATGTGTTGGTTGCATGAGCAGACGGGTTAAATGTCGACGGCGATATCATGGGCTCCCTTATGTTTCCGAGTAGCGTTGATGTCGCAACGTACAAAGCGACAGTAGGAATGTAGATCTTGAGCAGTAAAGCCCTTCCCAACCGCACGGCGTGCTGAAGGCCAGAATCGTCTATCTTGGATGACGTTTCTGTGCTCCCTATAAACGCCCCACCCTCATTCCGCTCCGGCAATTCTTCAGTATCTTCTTTCGTATCGGACAAGAGACAAAGACCGATAGTCTGAACAAAACCGGTGAGCACACGTATTCCAAAGAGCGAGGCGACCAGGATTGGCATGGTACCATGTTGACCCGAAGACGAGAATAGTAACCACAGCTGCCAAATACCGATGACGGATCCTGCTGGACATGCCACGAAGAGAAGTATCCGGGAATAGGAGTATACCCCAGGGCTGGAGACGTTCATGACACAGCAAAATAAAACCATAGCGCAGACATGCATCCCCCATTTGTAGACGTCATGAGCTTCACCTGAGCCCAGCTTCGTAGTAGTGAGCAGCGCAACGCATTCCAAAGACATGCCAACAAAGAGGCAAAGCGAGCTTTTCCAAAGTATGGTTGCGCCCAATCGCTTTCGTGCCGAGTACCTGGGGGACTCACCAATCACCCTCAATGTCGGACAGCTCATCTGTCCACAGCTCGCATTCCGAAGAGAGCAAGAAGTAAAGCCCATTACTCGATCACTGACGGAAACGAATTCGTTCTGGTCCCCGTGCATAACGGAATTATCCACGATTTCTACTTGACTGTATCCAGCCTTGTTCCCTGGCTTGAGCCTTTCTGACGATGCACGCCCTGTCATGTCGTTCCGTGCGAGTAGAGAGGCGGAGAAAAGGATCGGAAAGACGCTCGCCCCTTCCAAAGATGTGAAGAGCAGAGAAAGGGTAGCTCTAGAGGTCCACTCAGTGTAAGTGGTCAGCAAGTGGATCCCTGAACAGAGCGCCAACAAGAACCGCCACGCAGACGCCAGAATCGCTCCCCCGTAGCAAGCTGGGCATGAGGGATACACTGAGCAGAGAAGGAACAAAGTCAAGAGGAAGGCCTCGTGCGCCCCCAAGCTATAGGAGGCTTCAAATATAAAGAGAGCGCTTCTGTTATTGGTGTCGACCCCATCCAAGTGCCTATTATCGCCCCTGCTCGCAGCGTCACCGATCCCAACGCGAGATGAAAGTTCCAGCGCAGTGGTGACAACGGTATACAAGACGGATATCAGCTGCACCGCAATGGCGCTTTGATGAACGATTTTAGCTTGTCTCACTTCAAACTGATTTCTTGCAACACCTTGGGGTGTATCAGCTTTTTCTGAAAGGCAACTTTGACTGATGTGCCCATGCGGTATGTTTCGAATCTTCCAACTCACAGCCTCCAAACGGAAGAAGGCAATCGAGCAGAACACTGCAAAGAGACTGCATATTATGATCTGCTGGTTACCGGCACGAGAGTCAGTTTCGAAGAGGGCAGTGGTCAGATATGATATGGCCGGCAAGCCGAAGAAAAATGCACAGTTCCGCGAAAAGAACATGAACCACGCGTCGCCACGACAAGCAGCGACGATGGCAGCCCCACCCAGTAGCGAGGCGTGTACCAGATTCTGAATGACCTGAATCTGAAGGAACAAAAGATCTGCCCAAAGAGGCTTCGGTAGTGGAGAAGTAAATGCGTCGGATTCGGTAGTCTTGGTTGTTGAAGAGTTCAGAGTCGTGGTAGCTGAAGTCTCAAAGCTTGGCGGCCTGTACTCCAGAAGCATAAGACCTGATACCATCGCCATGCATGATGCGATCACCAGTACCGAGTACAGAGCTATACCACGTGTTCCTTCGCGGATCGTTACAGAGAAGATATCGTTAAAGTCCCCCGGCAATGAGGCGAAGTCTTGCAACGCATCGGAGCCATCGCGTTTGAAAGCGGGATCCATGGACCGACCCTCATTCTCCAGCGAGTCGGAGAGATTCTCGTCAGTTGCGGGGGCCTCGACCTCCAGATCTAATCGAGACGACATCTTGGAGCCCCTCCAGCTCAAAATCAATGGGACGACAATGCACAGAGGAATGTACAGTGCAGGCAGCAACACAACAGATAATGTTGTGATGAAACAACAGGATCGTCAAATTCGAAATTGTGTAGATGAGACAAAGTTTGTGCTTTGGGCTTGGAACGAAAAGAGCGCCGGCCACGCAGCGATGAGCCCGCGGAGTATATCACATGACTTCTGTCTGTCGCTCGCGTATCTTTCTTGTGTTACCGCACATCAACACACACGACGTCACGCATCACTGTGCACGCACAAAACGCCGACCATCACCGCGCTCACGGCATCACGACACGACCGCAGGCCTGAGATACCGACACACAAACGCGGTGCTGTGTGTTCGCTTCTGGCCTTGTCTTCCCACTACGACGCGGCTGTTCCAGTAGAGCGATAACACCATGAGGATCCTAGCGCTGTCTATTGGAGTTCTCTTCGTGGGATCAGGACTTGTGTCGGGATTCATCATTTCAAACAATCCGACGGCGCGAAGGCACCCTGCTACTACCGATAGGAATGTCGTCCCTGAAGCCCCCGCCAGACTGTTGCCTCTCTTCATGGGTCGTGCTGCTGCGGTACGTGCAGCAACGAAGTCCAAGTCAGATTTGAAGAAGGCAAAAACGAATGCTGTCTACGGAAAGCGGATCATCATGGCCGTCAAGCAAGGAGGCAGTCCCGACCCTGAGGGGAATCGCATGCTGAACGATGTAATCAAACAAGCCAAGGCGAACAACGTCCCTGTCGACGTAAGTGCTCGGAAGTCTGCCTGCTGTAATGTATCAAAGTGCTGCATTTAAGTCGTCTCACCTGTTTTTCTCTCCTATACCGATACGCCGTTTTGCATGCCGGGGCTTCTGACAGAACATCAATCGAGCCATTAAGAAGGCTTCGGAAGCTGCCACGGGAGACTTCTCCGAATCAACCTTTGAAGCGTATGGGCTTGGTGGTGCTTCGTTTGTCATCAACGTGCTCTCAGATAATGCAAATCGGGCAACCGCGGATGTCAAGGCGACCGTGAACAAGAGACAAGGGAAAATTGCAGAGCCTGGTTCCGTTCTTTTCATGTACGACCGGAAAGGTAAAGTCGAAGTCAATGCTCAACTGGACGAAGAGGAACTTCTCGAAGCTGCAATCGAAGCGGGATGCGAAGAAATGGAACTTGTTCAGGTACGTGCCGCGCTTCGTGCTGAACGGGCGTTTCACTCACTACTCCCCCTGTTCGCCTCACTTCAATCGTTTGTGTTTTCGTTGTAATAATACAGGGTGACATGGAAGGGACGAGCATTGTGTACGCGGATCCAAAAGAGGCTGCTCTGATGATGGACGCAGTGACTTCGCTAGGTCACGGGGATGCAAAGATGACTCTCGCACATGTCAGCAAGGCGCCTGTAGAATGTTCGGACGAAGACTTTGAAAAGAACATGAACATTATCGACGCACTGGAGGAACTGGACGACGTTGACTCTGTAGAGCACAACATGGCAAACTAAGAGTAAAGACTGGACTCGAGCTGAGCAGCTGGACACCATAAAGTTCTCTCATTGCTTTCTCTAATTTAGCAATCGAACTTTGCTATCCTAAACGTCCGGACAATAAAGGATCGCTTCTTCCATGTTGCCACGTATTGCCACCCACCTCCCATCGTCCCGTATTACGCAAACTGCTGTTGAGGCTGGGAAGTACCTTGTACTTTGGTAATGTGCACCATGCCGTCAGCCTCGGCGGGAGCGACGAGCGGACCCTTGTGAGCTGGCTTTCCGTTGAAGCCGAGCTTGTCAAACAGTGCCTGGTCCGCGTCGAACTCAGGGTTCGCGGTGGTGAGGAGCTTGTCGCCATTAAAGATAGAGTTGGCACCCGCCTGGAACATCAAAAACTGCTCTGCATCGCTGAACGACAACCGTCCAGCCGACAGACGCACCATGGTGCGGGGCATGACCACCCGAGCTGTCGCAATCATCCTTGCCATGTCGAACGCGTCGACTCGATCAATGTCAGCATCCTCTCGATCTCCGAGAGGCGTCCCCTCCACAGAAACGAGGGCGTTGATTGGGACGGATTCAGGATGTTCCGGAAGTGTCGCAAGAACATGGAGAAGACCGACTCGATCCGAATCCTGTTCGCCGAGACCGAGGATACCACCGCAGCACACACTGATTCCCGCGTCACGAACATTCGCAATCGTATCGAGACGCTCTTGATAAGATCGAGTGGAAATCACGTTGGGGTAGTGCTCCGGGCTGGTATCCAGGTTGTGGTTGTAGGCTGTGAGGCCAGCTTCCTTGAGTTGCTTTGCCTGATCGGCGTTAAGCATGCCGAGAGTGCAGCACACTTCGAGACCCATGCCATTCACTCCTCGCACCATCTCCACGATGTGATTGAAGGCATTTTTCTTGTTTCCGAGTTCCCTCCAGGCAGCACCCATGCAGAAGCGAGTGGACCCTGCATCTTTAGCACGACGCGCAGCCTCGAGCACTTCCTGCACCTTCATAGTTGGAGTCGGCTTGACGAATGTCTTGTAGCGAGTAGACTGGGAGCAGTAGGAGCAATCCTCCGTGCAGCCACCCGTTTTGATAGAGAGAAGAGTACACTGCTGGACTTCCGAGGGATCCCAATACATGCGGTGGACAGTGGAGGCTCGGTACATGAGTTCAAAGAACGGAAGCGAGTAGATGTCAGCAATTTCCTGCTTCGTCCAGTCATGTCGCACGGTCGCGGTGACGCCACCCATAGTGCGAGAATCCTCCTCTGAGTAGATAGCGTTGCGCTCGTGAACGTCGTTTGGGAGTCGAGCGCTCGGATCCTGCTTGGGGGGCGGCGTGGCAGAGTACTTGTCGACGACGACGTCCGTAGTATGAGCGTCTAGATGGCTCGGTGCCACGGACAACGACCGAAGCGATCCGACTCGAGCCGAAGCAGCGATGTACCTTGTGACCGAGGTAGAGGCCGTGAGGAAACGAGTGACTGTTGACATGGTAGAGCGATTGTCTCAGGGATCAAGACCCTATCGAATGAAAGATACGCGCTGTCACCGCCGATGTCGCTCATCCCGCCATCACACAAACACAAAAAGTCAACGCGGTGCGCACGCGCGTCCTTTCGCGGTGGAAAGCGAGAAGACACGTCAATATCCTTTTTTGAAGTTCCTTCGCAGATGTAAGTGGAGCGTGTTCCCAAGGAATCTCCACTGGAAACATTGCTCAATCTATTTGCCGCTCTCCCTTGAAGCTGCAATTTCCAAGGACCGGGCATGATACTTAGGTTTGGTTGATCGGTAAGTATTATTGTAGGTGTCTTACCGAGAAAAGGCTAAAGAACAATGAAGTACTGTAAGTAAGGGTACATTGATTATGCGCTTGTAGAGAGCTCTCGGGTCTATACTATACTAATATTGCCCTACTACCAGGTAGAGTTCATCCGCCAACGATCGTAGTGTTGCACATACTACCAATAACGAGACGTTCCACGTAGCTCTTGTCACAGTATCATCTGAACGCAGTGGAGATACTATTGTCGAAGCACACCAGCACCGGTAGAGGAATATCCAAAACTACAACGAGTCAAGGAGTCTACACTACGGGTAAAAAAAAGCGGTCGAAGCTTGGTCGCTACAAGGCCCGGACGGCGCCCATTACTCGCTTCCGGCAGCACGCTTCGCCTTGTGCTTCGCAATGGATGCTCCCGTACCTCTGATCTTCTTACCCTTATTCTTGGCCTCCTTGATAGCCTTGCGAGACTTTTCGACCCGCTCCTCGAATCCGTTACGAACAAGTCGATGCTTTGGCTCGAACTTGCGCATAGCTTCCTCCGTATCATAAATCAAACAGAAACCAGTCGACTTTCCGCCGCCAAACTTAGTTCGGAACCCAAAAAGAGTCGTCAACTTTGGGTCAGCCTTGTACATGCCTCCGACAACCTCCTGAAGCTCAGACTTCGGAACATTCGCCCGGCCCGGGTGGATAATGTCAACAATCATCTATCGATCGCAAACAGTCGAAGAAACAAGGAGCCAAAGCAAAGTGAGTAATATATCGATTCTGTTGCAGATGGCACACCGACAATCGTTTCTCCACCTGAACGATGTTGCTTTCACGGTACACAACGAGCAGCAGGTTATGGGGTCAGTGCCATGGCCGTCGCCATTGCGGGTATATTTGTCGCTTCTTTATCGTTTCTCCTCGAATCAAGTTCCAAGAATACACACCTGCTTCCGCGCAAGCAGCGGGTTGCGCTTGAATTTGCGTGTCTTCACGACAACGGCTCCGTCACTCATGGTATAAACGTCGCCTTCTCGTAGACTGGTGCGATGGATTGGCTGTGATCGACAAGCATCAGCCGCACAAGTTGATAGAATCTGGAATTTCAGCAAGGTTAGTAAGCGGTAAATAGTAAATAGAATGGTAGATCGCGCAGTTTCGTTGACTTTTTAGCGCGTCCGGCGTGACGAATGGAATCAATCAATCGAGTGAGTGAGTGAGTCGAGTCGGACAATGAGCGCCGCGGCGCCGACGCGATGTGACTGTCGAGAGAGAGACGAGAGAGTTGTGTTGGTGTCTTATGTCTTTTGGGTCTTGAGGTCGACTTCAACCTCGCCAAAGATCTCGAGAGATTAGCCTATGCTACTACTGTTGCTTGTTGTGATGAGCCTTCGTCAGCATTTGTTGCAAAATGGAAAAACGTACGGAGCTATGTTGATGTCCGATTCACCAATTGTGGCAGAAATGATGGCTGGTCTCGGTTACGGGCACATCATTGTCGATCATGAGCACTCTGTCACTGATGTGAGAAGTGGACAGGTCATGCTTCAAGCTATTGCGGCAGCTGGGACAACGACGGAACCAATAGTCCGCCTTCCGGCTCACGACGCCGTGTACATGAAGAAAGTGCTCGACACTCTCCCACTTCCTGGGGGTGTCTTGGTCCCCATGGTGGAAGATGCAGAGACGGCTGTTGCGGTCGTACAATCCACAAGATATCCTCGGCAGCAATGGGAGGATGAAAATAAGTCGGGCGGAATCCGTGGCTGCGCCGTACCTTTTGTTCGAGCAAGCGGATGGGGCACCAGATGGCACACCAATGCTTCGACCAATAGCGAGATATATATGCAGAAGTGCAATGAAGACCTGCTGGTCATGGTACAGGTTGAAACGGCCAAAGGTTTAGAAAACATTGAGGGCATAGCGGCAGTGGACGGCATTGATATGATCTTTCTTGGTCCAGTCGACCTATCAGCAAGCATGGGCAAGATGGGCAACTTCAATGACAAGGAAGTTCGTGAATTGTTGGAAGCAGCTGAGCACCGTGTGCGAGAGAGTTCTTGCATGCTTGGAGGCTTTCGACCACCAGGAAGAGATTTGGTGGAAATGTTTGGTAGGTCCGGCTACAGCTTGGTGTGCGGTGCCGTCGACCTAGGTTTACTTCGTGACGCTGCCCAGAACGACTTGCTGGGCGTATCTGACGGAGTGTTTGACTAGTTGCACGCTTATTTTACTGTCTGCTTCTACAATAAGCGCTCCTAGCGTGGCTAAGAGTAGACACTGGCCCCAGATCCGCCGTCTCCCGAGTGTGGTCGAATCAATCAATGAATCGGTCACGATCAAAAATGACCTGCCAATGTAAAATGTCAATCCATCCTTATGTCACGGAATGACCAGCGTGATGAGAATGTCCTCACTTTTTCGCACTTTTCACTAGCAACCATGACCCACGAGGAAAACGAACGACAATGGTGGCACACGACCACATCGCTCCTACAAACACTAGGACGACCTTCAAATTATGGAGCAATGGTAGAATTGGAAGAATTTCGATGGATTTGCGGTGAAACCAACAGTTCAAGAAGATGCCGCGCGTTCGTTCCAATCGCAATCTCGTTCCTGGTTCTGTGTTGCGTGCTCAGTCTTCTTCGTTCGCCGTCGCCGAGTTACGCTTCTCATATCGAAATTCATCAACATAAACGTTTCTTCCGAAAGGGAGAGGCTCGAGTTGGCCCATTGGTGTCTGCTTTCCATCATGGGAGTAACAGCCCGGATGGGAATCGGGGACGCGAGGTGAAGAATATCGCAACACCATCGTCACCGGTAATCGCAGATGACATACAGGACGGCAGGTCACTAGAAATACACTTGCAAGAGGTAGTTTCACGGGAAAGACAGGAGCGAGAAGTAGAGACACCAGTACCGATTTTTTCGTTCTATCATGATCCCAGTGGCTCAGGTACGATTCCAGATGGAGATTCTCGGTTGATTCAGGAGTGGGTACTGGCTTGGAGCTCTCAGGGCTACAATGCGCGTGTACTGACCATGGATGACGCAAAGAAACATCCAGACTTTGAAGAGTATGCAGACGCAATTGACTATTTACTATCGTCTGGGCCCCGGCGGCGCAAGCCTGAGCTGCGCGATTGCTATTTACGGTACTTGGCAGTCGCGGCCGCCCAGGGTGGTATGATGGTAGATCTTGACACAAGACCAAGTCACACGGCCCTAGAGTCACAGCGTAGTCCTCCAGACAAGTTCACAGTATACTGTGGGATGGTCACGGGGGGCCCAGACGATTGGCTACGACAAGTAGAGCCACAGAACGGTTTACCATGCAGTGTACATGCATCGCCAGCTGAATGGACACGGGTGGCGAAGCTCTTGGGATGGGCATCGAAACAGTTCGACAACCTCAAGGAATGGACAGACATGCACAGCTTACTTTACTTGGCAAGATTTGGCGAGATCGCCGTCGTCGAAGAGAAGCACGTCGATAGCTGGAGAACTAGTTCGTGGAGCACGTGCTACTTTCGGCACGTATAAGAAACTGCAGCTACCCTAACGCACATAGTGCACATAGCTTCAACTTTTAGCTCTGAGAGCTCTACGAATGCATATCGACTTTCGCTCTCTGCCCTGCAACCGGGCGTCGCTTTTCCACACCCTCGTAAAGCCGATCTTGACTGAATCCTTGCCGTTGATAGCAACACTCGCTCTCACGGCACATACTCTGACGTCGACGACGCGTCGAATTCACGAGACATTTCGCAACGAGCAATGCAGACCACACGAGGAATACAATGAATATCATCGTTGGGAGATGAATGCCGTGGAGGGAGCAGAGGGATGCACGCCACTGCCATCTGCGGTCGAACGATCGATCATATGAAGAAGATATTCTGCCATCTTTCGTCCCCCGATAGAGGATGGTTCCACGCGTGCAACATAGTCCTCACTTCTCTTTCCATCCAAACAGTTGAATAGTGGGACGGGAACAACTTCCGACCCTTGAATACGAATGGTGCTGCAAAGATTCATTTCGAAGCAAGCGAGGGGTGAGACACCCCTTTCTGCACCCATCAACGTGAAAAGATGCTCTTTCCATTTGCGAGACCTTACCTTATAGCTTCTTCAAACGCTTTTCGGATCAGCACCTGTACCTTCGCTGGATTAGAGTTATACCCGAGCGCTCCCAAGGCGGCGCCTGCCCAAGACGGTGTCAAGGCTTCGTCTGGATAGTAAATCATACACACTAGAATCTTCCGTGGCTTTGTCTTACTTGTCAATGCTTCAATATACTTTTGCACTCTGATTATAAGCATACATATGGAGCGGACAGTCGTTAGTTCATCTGGGAGCATTCTATTTTGAAACACGCGTCGTCGTCATGCCAACAGCCAGAGCCGCTCACCGAGTTCCAAAGAGATGGCGCATGTACCCAAGACATGGCGGATAGGCACATGCGCAGGAAAGACACGACGGGCCACACCCGCAGCAACAGTCGTCTGCGGGAACAGTACCACATGATACGCCATTTTCGAGACACGTGGACGGAAGACACAGCAGACCGAAAATGGAGAGTATCGTACACGGCAAAGGCAGCAGGGCAACATCGTTTCCGCCAGCAGACACAACCAAGATATCATCAATTCCAATATTTTCCATAATGAATCTATCCTGTGGCCGAAACCTGAATGTCCTTTCGTTTAATGTGGTCGCCTCAACTACGATCGGAAAGCATAGAGCCAATGGGTACAAACGCATGCGTCGTAAGGCTGTGTCTTCCGACATGGGGTGAAGAGATTCAATTCAATCTTTTGTTACCTGCGGTGTTAATAGCGGCCAATTTTCGTCCTTCGATCCGATCAGCTTGCAATAGATAGTTCATCCAGAAAGTAACGTCGCATTCGGACACCGGTGGATCGAGGATTGTTCCGTACCCGCCCACAGCCTGCCTCTGGTCGGATATCCTGTATCACACACAGGTCAAAGAGTCGTCAGCTTTGACTAGAAGATATAGTACACTGGATAATCATGTCGAGAGGACGCACCAATATTTGTTATCGAGAGACGAGTCACCGGCGGTCCAAATCAGCGCATCCGAGTTTGCCCGCAGATGAGGCAGCAATGTGTGAAGATGCCCTACTTTGTGGCCATGATATTCTCCATAAAAGCTAGCAGCATGAATCTTGTCGTTCTCACTCATGGCCTTTTTTCAGCAGATTCAAAAGAAGGCAGAAAAGGAAAGGAAGAGGGAACACAGTCCTTCGCCATGTACAGTTGTGGCTTCGTGGCAATCAATGTTTGCAGTGATGCGACGATGTGCTTGATGTCGTTTCATTTTTGGTGCGACAACCGCGCGGCGGAATGGTCTCAGGGGCTATTACAAATAGAATCGATTACATTGGCCGCTGGGGCGGATATGTTGATTCGATTGATTCAGCGCTAAAGCTAGCATACCTTGTGGCGCGCCTTTTTCCCGTGGATTTTCGTTGAGCTCCACACTGTTGAAGACGACACTGCCGCCTCGTTCGCGACCATGGCGACATCCGCTCAAGCAATACTTCTCTTTCACTAAGAGCTTCTCAATGGTAGGTTCGTCTTCCTCGAGAACGATTTCTCTCTTTCGTTTGATGGCGTTTAGCTGTCTTGCACTGACGACGGCACGAAATCACTCGCGACGTTGTCGATCTAACTTGGGCTTCATCATCAGCGAACCCAAGCGGTTCAGCAGTCGACGCTGCACTCTGGAAGCCCCGCGGCGGAATAAATCTCCTTGTAGGATGTCGCTATCCTCATCGGGTGAGGACAAAATCAAGAACACGGTAGATGAACCATTGTTACAAGACCCTTTGGAGACGCTCGGCCTGCCCCGGCCCATGATTCTCGGGAGTGGGTCGTTTACACGCAAGCTTATTCTAAAGGAAATGGGAATCGACTTTCATCTGTTGGTGAGGTCGATTGACGAGAAAAGTTTAGGCGATCGCCTCAACGATGCGCCAGCGGATCTTGTTCTGAAATTGGCCAAGGCCAAGTGCGACCATTTGGTATCGGAAATGCTCAGTGGGAGGG
>OLMU01003214.1:0-14040 GCA_900291995.1 Licmophora abbreviata | reverse complement strand
GGTCCGCACAATCGTTGCAATCATTGACTCGCTACGATATTGAATATGAATGGACTCTCCATTTCTTTACACGTGAGATTCACAGGCCATCAACTTAAGTCTAGTCACTGTCACGTGTTGGCTCTAGAATGGACAGTCTACATAGTACAGGTAGTATCAATGCAACCTCATGCTGATGTGTAGCTCCTGTAAGCTTGAAGATGAATTCGAGTATGAATTCGATCATTCTTCCGACTCGCTGTTCATCGTCTCATCGCCGTTATTTTTGAGAAATCGCTGAACAATGTTCTCTTCAACCCAGGGCGTTGTACTCAAGGCCAGGCCGATACGTAGGGGAACTGCGAACCTAGCAAAATTGATAAAGGCAAACCCTTCGGCAAACAACTTTTGCTGGTCTGCGGAATCCGTTAGATCTGGCCAGTGGCCTGTCACCTCCCTGTAGCCAAAAATACAGACTGGAATCGACACTAGCCAGAAAGCCAGTTCCCATCCGGCATAACTGATGAAACCGGCAGTACCTGCATCCTTCACTTTCTGCAGAAGCTTCTGCGTCTCGCTCTGTTCTTCTTCGTCCTCTACCTTGTCACCTGATGTAACCAGCGGCTGTTCGGTATCTACGGTCTCAGCCTTCTCGCTCGAAGGGTCAAGGATAACCACAGCAGTATCTTCGTCTTCCAGTTGGGTTCTACTACCCAAACCCAGCTTCTTCAAGAAGGGAGGCATTTCCATTCTCGTCTGCAGACCCTGATTGATGGAACTCATGGGAGGAGACGAGAAACCACCAGGGATTCGTATCGTATTGCGGCCGACGAATGCACTGCTAGCCTTAGACGGAAAGGCCAGAGTTGATTTGACAGTGCAAGAAAGACCAACCATGATCAAGGCTGCGACCGCTCTCATTGTGTGATCGATGACAACGTGGCGGAGTTCCACTTTTACGTTTGGCTAAAACTTTGTTTGCCTTGCCGATGACTGACGAAGACTTGCTGGGCAGAACGGAGCGTGCTCTGTGCTTGTCTGAGATGTGCTGAGTCCCGATGAAGAAATCGATAGAAGATGGGGCGCTGTGATGGAGATTGCATCATCGCGGTGATGTTTGGATGATGATGAGTGACGTGTTATCCTTCATCCTTGATCCTCGCGCGACAGATCGTTGTCAGGCCATTGACGTCATTATTTCATTATTGAGCATAATGATACGAATAATTTATTTTAAATTGTTTACAAATTGGCTCAGTCAAAAATGGAGAGTGCCAACTTATGATATTTGCAGAATGCCTGACATTCATCACTGCAAGTGATGATATCTCGAGGCGCGCGCAAAACTCGCCGCTCGCTCGTTGATTGCTCGTCTCCGTCGAGTCGATGGGGAATCGAATCGCATTCGTATTGTTACAGTGGACGTCGGCATCAAGAGTCGAGTCTGGATGTTGTGGCCGAAGAATCTCACCACCATGGCGCTGTTTTCGTTTTCCGCTGCTGTCGCAATGGTCTTATTGTTCACACTTCACGAGCGGTGGAATGAAACGGCGCAGGGCATCGAACGTCTTCTCCGAACTCGATCGCTGGACGCTTCTCCAGTGAAGGTGTTACTCCTCACCGAGGCACTCTGGTGCGTGCGATCGATGCCAGGTCGTGTCGGCATGCAATTTTCACTGCGCTCATTTTCCCGCTTTTATTTTGCAAATCGATTCTTCAAGTCCCGACTGCAAGAGATTCATGCTGGAACAGCTTCTGGGGGCGTACAATCTTCTGGGAGACGAAGTCATGGAGATAACTCTCGTCCCTTTCGGCAACGCGAGGATTGATGCCGAAAATAAGATTGTGCAATGCCAACATGGAGTTGGCGAATGCGATGCAAATAGCTACGAGCAGTGTACCATTGCTGCCTTTCCGGACCCCTCCCAGTATCTACCGATGCTCGCCTGCCTCGATGAGACGCTGCCCATGGGCAGCCACGAGACTCTCTTTCCATCGGAACCATTCGAACATTGTGCGAATCAGGCTGGCCTCCCTTTCCCCCGTATTCAAGGATGTCATGGTAATCATGAGCTCGCTTGGAGATTTCAGCAATCGGCGGCTGCAGCGACACCTGATTATCACGAATACGTGCCATGGCTGGAGATCAATGGAGAACATATGGACGAGAGCGGTGATCTGATCGCACAGGTCTGTACAGTGTTCAAAGCAAGCGGTGGGTCACATCCCGCGTGCGAAATTGATATAAGTACAGCTGAAGAAGTATTGCTTAGCTTTTAACATACAAAGTGGTCGGAATATCAACATATATCCAATTTGCGGCCTCCATAGCCCATTCGTTGCTTGTGCTCATTGAATAGGCCCGTCAGTGCTTCCATGAACTCCTTATGTGCATTATCAACCTCTTCCGTAGTCAAAGCCTGCTGATCTTCGCATTTAAAATGTAGAGGTTTCCCAAACACAATCGTCGTGTTAATTGGCAGAGGGCAGAAGAAAGAATTCAAGAAGCCGGCCGCCAGCGGAATGCATATACCGAGGTTCTGCACCAGCCACAGTCGAAAGCCAAAGGCTACATGGCTTGTATGATACAAGTCAGAAGCCCCAAATACATACAGGGGCACAACAGGAACACCCTTCTGCATAGCTAGTTTCACAAATCCCTTTCTCTTCCTCAAGTAGACAATCTCCTGCCCGTGTGTCGTTCGAATTTGTTCCGGCATTCCGCCGGGCAGCACCAGAAAGGAATGTCCGTGTTCGAGAAGTCCTTCCGCCACCGATCGACGGGCATCCACACAGCCTGTCCACAAGGCAAGTTCTCGTACAACGGGGATCCGAAACAGGACCGACGCGGCGAGTGTTCGAACTTTGTGGGCTGTATTCGGAAGAGCGTGATGCAAAATGCCGTCCATAAGTATGCGATAGTCAGCCGACGATCCGTGCGGGAACGCCGCGAATACAAACTGCGCGTTTTGTCTTCTTTCTTCTTGGACAAGCTCTTTCGGAAGCGGTGTGTGAAACGAAAGATTCAGAAACGTACGCATGACTCGAAACATGGGAAAGCCGCGGCTGAAGGCAATCCAATGGCATCCATCCTTGAGCTCGTCGCGTCGCAACAGTAACGTGCACGTATAGTATGGAAGCACCATATAGATTCCAACGACGTGAGGGTGTGAGAATAGGCCAACTATCATAGTCAGTGTAACAACGAAGCTAAGCAAGCCAACACTGTTGAAACACAAGATTGCTAGAATCTTGGTAGATACGCTCGACGATGCCATTTTGACGGCAGCCATTTCTTCTTTCGGAGATTTTCCCATACATGAGTCTTTGACATGAGGCACTGAATGGTTCAGGGCGTGGAATACGACGGCGGTCGAAACTCGTCTCGTTGTAGGCGTTGTCACCACACACCATCATCCGCTTTCCATCCGCGCGCGGCGGCGCGGCGTGTGTCGGTGTCCTCACTTCTAGGGGCTACCGCTACGCCTAGCGCGAGCTATTAAACAGTAAGCTGGGCACTCTAGACGCAATGATCATTATAACGGTAAGTGATTCGATAGTCTCGCCACCCATGAGTCGACTTTGACTCGTCAAGTTGCTCGTACGTCGATGGGCCGACATAAAACGGAAACAGTAGGTGCAGTTTGTTAACTTTCGAAGGGACGCAACGTTGCGAAGAAGCATTGCTCTCCACACAACACAAGGAACGGAGTGCTGCCTTTCCTCTGATCGCCTTGCAGATCAATCGCTGTCTCATGCTGCACCGCAAGGGACAATACCTACAGATTCTTTTGCTATGGGTCATGGGATCACCGTTGCGATTTCATGAGCTCATTCATCATTCGCCTTCTGCTTTTTCCGTTGTGAGCCGACCTCTTTTCTTGTACTCTTGTGTCGAAACGGGGCATGTTCCGTAGCCAGCGCTAGCTCGTCTACTGCGAATCGCTCGTCCCCCACCGACGTCTTGTATCCCAGACTAAGCTCTCTTACTCGCGCCAAGATCAAAGTCTTGTGAAAATCAGGCATCGACCTCACTAGCGACTGCATAGTTCGCCAGTCTAGTCGATTGTCTAGAGAGGAAAGACAGCAGAGAAGCGAGTACAATCAGAGACCTGTTTTTGCACATATCAGCAGAATACACTGAGTCTTGTCGCGACGCACCATGCCGAACAACATGAACACAAAAATCGGAATGCACACGGCTCGGGTCATCAGCGTAAAGAACAAGTTCGCTTCCGAATTGGAGCCCTGAATGAACTCGGTATCCTTTCTTCTCGAAGTGCCGGCGAACAACGGCGACACGCTCTTCCCAAGACATTGTTGAGGACTGTGATGGACTCATTCTATTTTTGCCTCTGTGCGCCGATCTATCTTTTTATTACTTTGCCTCGTTCCCAATGAAGTCCTCACACACTTTTCACTTGCCCAACTGTCTTTGAGGCGCTCTGGGGGTTACGTTGTTGCGGCCATTGGCCATCGTCGTCGCTGTTGTGGAAGTGTGATGTCGTTGATGCGCAAACTGAACTGCTCGACATCATTCGCGCGGGAAAGTCTGCTGTCGCCCGGCTAGTGTCCACATCTTCCGGGTTTTCTATAAGGCACGAAGCAATTGCTTGTAGACTTTAGGTGGGACGAATCGAATCATGTCTATCAGTAGATCCAAGTTCAGTAGCTGATGTACTCAGTTCTAATCATTACATTCTAAAGACTCCACGTGAGGACCTGGGTAGAGCTTACATGGTCATCAAAATACTGTGACTCTCTCCAAAACTGTCCTCGCTCTGCTTCGCCTCGAGCCACCTGTGCAAATCACTTCCGTCTCCTCCTCGGTAGAACTTGTCTGCGTGCCGGAAGAGATTCTTGACAGTATCCACCACAATTGGAGTTGTAAGCCATGTGGGAATATTACCTCCACTTTCAAGTTGGATGACATACTCTACATCAAACGAGTCCGGACCCGTCGGTACGATCGTTGTGGAGAAAATGTGCGACTTGCGCGAGTCGTACGTTTATCGCCCGGCAATAGATGGTCATGCCATTCCTCCATTTCGGTCCCCCAAATGACACACGATCCATCAACGAAATCTTGCATTCCACATAGTGTCAGCTGCTCTCGTCCTGAGACGGTCGCGACCGGCTTGGTTCGGCAGTATCCGACCCCAAGTCTCGAACAGTCTCCGTATTGACCAAAGTTCATCGCAATATTGGCGGCATCAAGGTCATGAATTGGGTAAAGCTCATGGACCTGTTCAATCTGAGCGTCCCACTGTTTGCGTTCCTCGAGCTTCATCATCAAGTCGGCAAAAATTTCGCCGTTGCAGGGTCCCTTCATGCTCGAACGGAAACGAAGGATCGGAGAGCCCAGGTTCTGGAAGTTGTCGATCCGATCAATTTGATGAACCACTTTTCTACTGTTCTTCTCTACAGTCTTCCATTTCAAGGCTTCGTCAATAAGGGTAAGGGAGAAAGGAGCTTGTAAGTTTCACAGGATGGATCACGAAACGAACGAGCGGAATGATATTTGAACTCACGATCGTGGACAATGGCCTCGTATCCCAGCTCGCCATCCAAACCTCCCCCCTCGAAAGCAAGCTTAGCTAGCGGTGACACCTGCTTTATTCTACCGAATAGCTCATCAAAGTCTGGGAGCTCAATTTCGACTCCTTCCATCTTCGAGGGTGCTTTTCTCTGTTGAGTCGGAACTGCCTGGAAGATGGGACTCGTAAAGCCTTCGGTAGAAGAAAATCTAGCTGATAGGATCAGCAGAGCACTCATCAGACTGACACTCTTCGTAGATCTTTCCAGAGCCATTATGGTATAATTCTCAACGAATGATAGAGACTCAGTGACAGGGAAGCTAATCGTCGGCAGAATCTATGGGACACCGAAGAAAAAAGTGAGACGAATGGCGGCCGCGATCCCGCCGCGATCTTTTGAGGTGGCGCGCACGAGTCGTACGTGGCCGCCACGTAGAACCTGTACCAGGTTCAGTGCCAGCATCGTATCTTTGTGGCTTTGTGTTCAACTTCTGGCCTTCCTCCGTGTTTTACACCTAAAAAGTTACTTCCAAGTATGCGCCACTCGATACTCCATCTGATTACTTGAACCACACTGTTTTGCCTGGTAAGTCTACGTGACTACATCGCAAGTCGGTTCCGTATACCGGTAGATCTAAAGCTGTCACAGCAACCTGTCACAGGATACCGGTACGGGTACCACCAATAAGCAGAATTACAACCTTATTAAAACCTAACTGTTCTTTTGCTTTCCCCATTCTTGCAAGGCCGTCGAACAGTTCAGCATGCGCTTTTTGATTACTTCTCCTAGTTCCCTGTGAATGTCTACAGGAAAATGTAGCGGCATCCGACTGAGATTCAGGGCATACATATCTTGGTACATTTGCTGATACTCGTACTGTAGCGGTCCACCGCCACTGTGGTCCACCGACGGCCGTAGCAAGTTGAGGTCCAATAGATGCTCAAACGCATCTCGTAGTATGCGGGACGAGTATATGTCGGAGCTGCCCTTGTAGCTGCTCTGATATTCATCCACGATTCGATCGAACGTGAGCGGTTTGGGATTCTGTTCGCGGAGACTGTCACGAGCCAGGATTCGACGCACGGCGAACACAATTGCAATCTGCGGACCCGACAGATCCATGAGCGCCTGGATTCGCGGCTCGGCCACCATGCCATCGACCTGACTGCCTAGAGTCGCGACGCCGGTGCCTTGGCCTCCATGAGACTCACAGTGAGCCATTGAAGCACCAGTCGCAGTCAGAGCAATCAACATATGCTCTGGTTGTAGTTGAGGGAGACAATCGGCTCTGGGTGATGTAACGGACAGCAGGGCATGGCAATCTCCGTGGTAGAGTGACAGCGCACAGGATACGACGCGGCCGAACCAACGCAGATCCTTTCCCAATCGAAAGTTGCGCTCCAAAACGGAATGTACCCGTTCTAAATCATCATCGCTGTTCGATCCGGGGCTCGACACCAACATACACGAAAGTGAACTGAACAATCGTATCCAAGCCACAGGGTCCTCGCCCTCGTCCTCGTTGATACTCTCTACCTTCGAAATGTTTGTCAAAACAGCTTGAGCCATCCCATTATAGGTTGTGAACGGCTTGACATAGATAACTTTGGAAGCCCCTTCGGCTCGACTGCGGACACGCTTTTCCAATAGACCGACCGTTGCTAGATGGGACGTGAGGGCAATCAAACAGAGCGAGGATCCTTGCGTCGTGACACGATCCAACAAGTGGTACAGCAGCAGTTGTCGTTCGGAGCTAGCCGCTTCGACGGTGGCAGTCGTACGAGATGAGAATTCCAGCGCCGCAGTGGTAGACCCGAGCAAGCGGTCGAGCTCGTCCAATACCATCAAGACGGGGATGCCGTCGACACAAGCGAGCTTCAAGACGTCGTCTAGCAGCGATAAGTTGGAAGTAAACGAAGAGTTTAGACGTAGCCTAAGGAGGTTTCGCAAGACCTTGTCGTTCTTTGTCGACGTTTCCTCCATGGCAAGCTCGGAAAGCTGCTTAACGATTTCCTTTACTACTGCCGTGATGTCGTTGCCCCGCAAGAGGATGCCATTCAGTCTCACGATTCGGAAACTTTGCTGGTCAGGGCGCTTCTGGCTAGCGAGATAATGTAGACACCGCTCCACCATCATGCTTTTGCCGTTCCCTCTCATTCCCATGATGATTCCTGCGATATTGGCATTGGTTTGCCGATCAACCAGACATGGGCGCAATGCACTGCACAGCTCCTGAAAGGGCGCTTCGAGTCCCGGTGGAGATTGATGCTGGACAGAAGGTGGATCTGAATTCTGTGCATTTGAAAGTGGTCGCTTTCGACGATTCGGGGGCCGGTGGGAGGCATCGCCCAAATGGAAAATGATACGATCCACACACTTTACAGTGGATTCGAGCATTTTCATTGTATCTTGTCTGTGAAAGCTAGAAGGAGACGACTCATTTGGAGCTTCGGATGCCTGATCATAGTTTCTCATCAACTGAGATTCCGTTGACATACTCCCGTCGTCACTGTGGCTCTTCTGGGTCAGGAAGGTGACGCTTTGGTCGCCATGGCAGCCACCGATTGCAATGATTGTTTAACAGTTAAGGTGAATTTTGATACGATGATAGTTCAGCGTGGTCGTCACGTTCGCGCATGGATGCACCGACCACGCGACGACGACAGACCGCGATAGGATAGAATGATGTGGGTCGATTGAGTCAAAAAGCGTCCACCGCGTGTGACGTGGAAGGGCGACAAAAACAGAATGGAGGAGACACAAAACGCGGCGACGATAATGACGATGATCTGCAGCCGACGTCTGCTACTGCTGTATATCTGGGCCGCCCTTTTGACAGAGGGACGTCTGCTGGTAGAAGGATTTGTCAATTTGCCTTCGTTTGGTGGAAGTTTCACAAGAGCGCCGCTGCTGAGAACATGCGCAAGCGCCCTCGACCACCGAAACGGTAATGTACACGATGGCGAAGACAATGGGGACCGCAAATCTGAAGAAGGCGACCGGATCTCCAAGCGCAACATTCCAACGAATCCGTTTGACCTGTCCGGTCGACCCAGCAAGAGCGATTTATATGGGGATGACGAGCTGTTGAATTTGCTCAATGTGCACAGTCAGCTGACTGGAAACACTGGCGGGGCCCTTTCCGAAACGAACTTGGGCACCGAATCCTCAACGTCGAATCCGCTGGTATATGACACGCCGCCCTCTTCTATCGACAGTGAAAATTCCATGCCAGGGATTCATGAGTCTATCATGCGGTCGTATGGAGAGGATACAATGCAGCGACTGTTGAGTCTGCATGATTCGCTCGATGAAGTACGGCAGTCCAAGGACTCGCAACCATCGCCCGATCTTCACGAGCAGATCCTTCAAGCTGTGGGCGAGATTCAACAAGAACAGAAGACACTTGCAACACCATCTCCACGTAGTTTCGATTGGTTGAATGGTGCTACGAAGGATACGATTCAAAACAGTATTTCTGCCATTGCCAGTGACGTGGACGGAACTCTTCTTACCTCGAGGCAAACGATGCACCCTCGCACCAGAAAAGCTTTGATTCGCGCCATTGAACAAGCCCCTTCGGAGGAATCAAAGATCAAACACTTCTTTCCGGCGACTGGAAAATCGCGGAAAGGTGCCTTTCAGAGTTTAGGAACGGAGATCGCCGAGTTACTGGAAAATGCGCCCGGAGTATTCTTGCAGGGACTCTATTGTCTTGACGCCGAAGGCAATGTCTTGTTTGAACAAAAACTTCAGACTAGCGCGTTGGATGCGGCGGTTGCACTGGCAAAAGAACACGATATATCAATCGTGGCATACGACGGCGACGATCTTTACACGACGGAGATGACTGACATTGTAGTGGATCTGACAAATCGATACGGTGAACCGAGACCAAGCTGTTTGACTTCTCTGGTGGGCCACAAGCCCGGTATGCACAAGCTCCTATATCTGGACGAAAACGTCAAACGACTCAACGAAGACATCAGACCTAAGCTAGAAGCTCTGGCTGCTTCGAATGGGGCGTCGGTTACACAGGCTATCCCTACTATGCTCGAACTGTTACCCCAGGGATGTTCGAAAGATTTGGGCGTGCGCTACGTTTGCGAGGCTCTAAATATTGACCCCTCGACACAGTTGTTGGCCATTGGTGATGCCGAAAATGATGCTGGCATGCTTGATATGGCCGCCATCGGCGTGGCAGTCGGCAACGCATCCCCAGCAGCCATGAAAGCGTCCGACTTCGTTCTGGAGGATACGAATGACGATGGTGGAGCCGGTGTCGCGATGGAAGTTTTTGGGTTTGGTGATGGCTTTCAATGACAAACAACAAATAGCATAGCGCAATTTCCTTTAAAAAATAGGTCTAGCTACGAGTCGCCATCCCTCTTCTCCATTTTGCGAAGATTCTTTACTACATCCTCCATAGCCGACTGGAGATTGACGATCGTGTCCATTGCATTCTGGTTGTATTTGTAGAGGCCATAGAATAAGTCAAAGCTGTCGGCAGTTGTAGTGTCTACAAGGTTCAGCACATTCTCGAAACCTCTCGTGTCAATGGGAGTCGGCGACAGTCCCTGCTTGCCAAGGATTCGACCCATGAGGTGCGTGATGAATTGTGAGTTTGCCGCATAGGCATCGTGTGCACGACAGCTCATTGGGACCATACGACATCCTTCCTCCTCCCATATTGACAAGAATCTTTCAACGCGATCCACTCCCTCAACGTGCGCTTCACTGTCTTCGTGAACCGAGTGCGTCTTTCCTGAATCATCAACAAACTCATCGTCGTGTTCTCCTTCAGGCTGATTCGGATTAAGTAGAACTTTGTCGATTCTTGTCTTTTCGTAAACAAAGTTGAGTCCTTCCCACCCATCCTTGCCTGAATCAGGTCCAAACATGGGATGCGTGCACATGATGTCGCATTCGCTAGGCAATAAGTCGAGGAGAATCTGCCGAGGGTGTTCTTTAACACTCAGAACATCGACAATGAGAGGCGCCTTGGTCCCTTCCCGGCTCATGTAAGTTCGCAGTGGACCGGCAAGATCTTGCACGGTGGATTCGAAACTTACAATCGACACTGCGACGACAATCACATCCAAACCTTCTTCCAGAAACTGCTCCGGGCTCAACAGAGGTACATACGTGACTCCCATGCCCTGGGCAATCTCCGTGTAGTCGGAACGACTCGTCACGACGACATTGCCATACTTGGTAAAAGTTCGAGCGATAAACTGCCCGAAACGACCAAAGCCAATGACCCCAATCGTCAAGGGGCGCGCTCGAATGGCAGATACCTTTTGGCGACGAACATCGGCCAGCATTCGAGAGAGTTCCGCTTCGCGTTGTTTGAGCTCTTCTAGCTTGCCAGCCGCAGCGACCGACGAGGACTCGCCGTCTTCACCGGAAGAGGAGGAAGAAGATGATAAATGATGCAACGATGACTGCGGCTCTTCTTTGTTGATTCTGCGACGCTTGCTGTGTGTCGTGCTGCTTGTCGACGACATATTGTTTGTTCGGGCCACAAAGGCGTTTCCTCTGCTACGCAAGAGGAGCTGAAAGATACAAGCCAATAACAGCAGCAGCCTGGAGGATGGTTTCATCGATCATCGACTTACGGTGGGGTTCGATACCGCTCTTCATCAACTATTGTATGTCAGTCGGCGTCGTGATGTGCTGCCGAGATGAACGCCTCCGCCATCATTGAAGCTTGTGGACAAAAATGGCGGGAAAGTCTGGCCTTCTCCCTATGTGTAAAAGCGGCTTCAACTTCACTCTAGTATAAGACGATAGTGTTGCTCCATGATGATCATTGATGATGCTACCGGTAATTCATTTTTCCTTTTACTTGAAGGGTAGTCGAATGTCAAAACTCTCTTTGTTTCAAGCGCAATCCAATTTCATTTCCCTGCAAACTGAAATTAGCAATGATGAGTGATGACGACGAAGGCGTCGCGCGGATGCCTTCCTACAACAATGACGACGGAAACGACGGAAACGACGGCCCAGACGGTGATGACACTGCTGCTCCTGTTTCCAGGACGTTCGATCGCAGCTCTTGGGAAGGAAGGATCGTGATGCCAATGGAAGAAAGTTATGGAGGGAAGGTCGTGGAGCAGGATATCATCGCTTGGACCAAGCCTCAGTTCAAGGTGAGTCGATGGCGGACTTTGGTACCGCGGTATCGACGACACTGGGGCTTCGAAGCAAGTCTGTTCTCCAATCAATGTTCCTAAATTATCCCCCTACCGACTTCTATAGAGAACAAAATTTTGCTTCTCTCCAGACTACAAGCCCTCCGTCCCTGGGTCTTCGGAAAAGCTGCGCGAGGACTTGAAGGCTTCTTCTCTCAAAGAAGGATTTAGCATTTGTTCCAAAGGAAAGCGGGGAAAGGGCTATATCACGGAGGTTTTCATCTGCTCCCACGGTCGCAAGGACATCGGAAGAAAGGGGGGAAAGCGTCAACGGAGTTGCAAGGGATGTTGCACCTTTAACTTTTCCGCCCATATGGACCTTCACTACGATCGCTACTTCATCAAGGGAGGAACAGGCGACCCACATCATCGCCGCCATGGTCGAGACAATTTCGGTGAGAAGAAAGCTTCCGAGCTCAGTCGTACGCGTCAAGTCAAAGTTCCCAAGCTCAGCCGTGCGACTGTCCGAGATCCGTTTTGGCCGCCATTGCAAGTATCACGCGAAATTCGCTGGAAGGACCATTCGGGAGCTGTCATCTGGTTCACCGGTCTCAGTGGCAGTGGAAAGTCAACCATTGCCAATGAAGCCGAGTATATTCTCAACCGCGACAAGGGTATGAGAACGTACACGTTAGACGGTGACGAAATCCGCAAGGGGCTGTGTCGTGACCTGGGATTCGACCGCGCGTCACGAAAGGAGGTACGTGGATACATGCCGGCTACGTTCCGCCACTCAGTCAATTCACCATTTTCATCATACTTTCGTCTACTCTGCATCTTATTTACCAGAACCTTCGTCGCGTAGGAGAGGTCGCCAAGCTTATGGCCGACGCGGGAAACATTGTCTTGTGTGCCTTTGTGTCGCCGTATCGCATCGACCGTGAGTTTGTTCGTCTTACGTGCGAGGCCGCAGGCATTCCTTTCTTTGAGGTTTACGTCAAGGCTGACCTTGCCGTATGTGAAAGACGTCACCCCAAAGGCCTCTACGTGAAGGCAAGAGCAGGCCTCGTCCAGGGCCTCACCGGGGTTGACGCTCCCTACGAAGAGCCCTTGGAACCAGACCTTGTCCTAGAATCAGGAGCGAAGAAAAGCAACGCCCGCTTTCTCGCCAGGGAGTTGGTTGCATGGCTCG
Organism: Licmophora abbreviata; assembly: GCA_900291995.1. NCBI lineage: Eukaryota > Bacillariophyta > Fragilariophyceae > Licmophorales > Licmophoraceae > Licmophora > Licmophora abbreviata. Next base: position 1,197 of record OLMU01003214.1, on the reverse strand, counting down.
GAGCGACAAATCGCGTTCAGTGTCCTGGCTTTGAAAACGAGGCAGCGGAAGCAAATAGGAAACTTCCAGCGATAAACGACGACGGCATCAGCGCAATCTAGTTCAATTGGACGCGTCCAAAACACCAGTATCGTAACCGTAGATAGCAGAACGCGTTATTACGCGAGTTGCTTGATTCAAGTCCTATCTATTAATCGAGACACTGCCTGTTGGCTCTATGTCGTCTATTGGCCAGTTCTCATGACTTTGCACATCAATCCGAAGATCAGATCTCCGGCCATTCGAAGTGCAGAGTAGTCGCAATATACAATCTCAAGGGCGCTCACTACCTTAGCGTTGCGAGCCCCCACAAAACACCCGCGCAGTATATCCAAACGGCGTCCTTCTCCTTTCGGCACTCGATCTTCCCATTCGACAAAGGTCTGTACCATGCTCTCGTACTTTTCTTCATACTTTCTTCGCCTCTGGTCTGTGTTCGAAGTCACTTTCGTAGGCTCCATACGTTTTGCAAGTTCCTGAAGAACGGTTGATGGTTGGCACTCCAGAACGCAGGTTTCGTCCACGCCATCGCATCTCTGAAGACCAATGATGAGTTGTTCGAATGTAAGCCTACCGGTCTGGTCCTTGTCAAGGTCTGTAAGCAACTCGTCGAAATTTTCGTACCCTAGAAGCTCAACGATCGTCGTCGCAACCCCAGTTTCTACCAGTTGCTCAATTGTCAAGAAGGACTCACCATCATCCTCATGTTGGGCAATCTGTAGGAAGGTAAAGCGGCCTTGTTCGATTTCCTGAGGGCATAAGCCAGTCGAGGTCGCCAGCGCTTCCACTTGCTCAACGTGTCGCTGGTTCGCGACACGCACCTCTTGCATGAGTTTTGAGAAAATCATGCGGCCAGCAATACGCAAGGGGACGAGATCTTGAAACAGAACTTCAAAGGCTCGATACACTTCGCGTTCGCCGGCTCCAGCCCGCGCCCCTTCGAGAATGTCTCTGAGGCGGGGTCCGGGGACGGCTGCTATGTCTTTCGAGGGAAGAGCTGCAACATCTCCCATAATTTCGCGGAACTCGTCTTCGAGTTTTGTCAGCGTTCTGCCTTCTTCAATGGGAGGAAGCTCAACTGGGCCTTCTTCCAGTACTTGCAAGGAAGGTCGTTGCTCCATCGCCAAGGCAACGCTAGAGGTGCCGGGTTCCATCTTC
>OLMU01003182.1:0-11464 GCA_900291995.1 Licmophora abbreviata | reverse complement strand
AGGTTCTGCGTATCATGTCCCATCCCTTCTTACTCAAACTATCGGGGTTACTCTACCGCCATGCCCACCGGTAGTTCCCGTCACCGCCAACCGCCAATGGTGCCCTCCTCCATACACCATGAGCTATCAAGCGGTGATGATGTCTATACAACGACGAGACGGACGACCAGGCCTCCCGGAGCGCATTATTCTCATTCACGTGTTGCTCGTCAGCAGTCTGACGAAGAGAATAGCTTCATTGAGCGGTCGAGATATTTCGTCGGTCGCGAAACTCGATCCGCTCGTTATTTTTAAGAGCACCCTCAGGATTCCTAATGGGTGACGTATCGACGGCGTGGAGGCTTATCTGTTATGCTGACCGTCTGCGCAAGTCATTGATCTTCTCTGAGTATTCCAAAAAACAGGACTCAGCCCGTCGGAAGCAAACGTGTCCCGCTTGACGATTTATATGTAGGCTATAATTCTCTAATCAGCGTCACTGTCACTCTCGTCCGCGGCTGCGACATTCAACGGCATCGAGTATTCTTGGTCACAGCCAAGGTAGCTGTCGCTCATACAGAAGAAGGCAAGATTGTAGTCACCCGGTTCTTCGGGAGCCATAAACTCAAGTGCGACTTTTTGGTTCTGTCGAAGAGTGACTTTCTTTAGAGAAAGTAGCGAGTTAGTCGCAGTGTCGCCAACGACAATCCACCAACCCTCGCGCTTCTCGGCAGGAAACAGCGGAGCCGACACTACTCCTAGCTGTGCCATTTCCTCTTCGTCCATGTCCTCTTCGTCGATCTCGCGTTCGAGATTGACCACGATCTGGATAGGGTCTCCGGCAGTGACATCGTCTGGGTCCTGGACTTCGAAGGAAACGTCAACGTTGGGGTAGTTGTTGCAGAACACGGCTACATCGGCCATTTTTTCGTCGGGTAGGCGAAGCAAGTCGTTTCGGACGTCGTCGTCCAGGGTGAGAATGTCGAAGACGGACTCAATTGGCTCCTCGCTGTCGTGCTTCTGACATCGCTCGACGATCGCCTTCGTAAAGTGTGGAATCTGAGCGGAGAAACAACAAAGTCGGAAAAGATTAGAGGACGAATCTGTGCCAACACACATACCACTCTGCCTTTCGCTCACCTGCATCAGGACGTTGTCCTTGTTCCACAGACCCTGAACGACCATCTGGCTTAGTTCCATCGCGGCTAGGGCGGGTTTCAGCCACCCATTACTACTGATCACATCCACGATTGATTGAATGAGACCAATACTGTCCCTCAAGATTGGTTTCAAATCGCATCTGAGATCCGATGACAGCGACCTTCGGCTGAAATGGCACTGCATCAAGATTAGCGCTTTCGTATTTGGATCGTGAAACTCCGCCGATTCCGGCAATTGGTGAGTGAGAGTCCTCGCCATGATCTTCAGTGCCTTCTCCTCGCCGTACCGAACAGGGAGCACAGAGAACTCAGACGATGCGGACAGAATTTCCATTACACCGCGAATCTTCGTCTTCGCCGTCACTGACGAAGCTATGAGCTCGATGGTGGTATACTGTACGTAGTAGTAGGCAGCTATCATGCCCAGGTTCAAGGCGGAGACGTCGCCTTCCTCCGTCATCTGGCAGCACTTGCTTTCCTCCAAATCAGCCAGAACAGTTTCGACCATTTCGCTAAGATGCTCGCTGATGTGAACATTCGACGTACCGAGGAGCCCATAGTAGTTGGGATTCTTCGCGAGTCTCCGGTAGAGAAACGTCCAAGTTACATAATCAACAGCGTCTTGCATGCTCCGGATGGTCTTCGTAACAATCTCCGAGTTGAAATGATCGTGAAGGTAAAGGTGCAAATGACTTTCAATAGGAAGTGGATCATACAGAAGTTTCTTGAGATACTCTTTCTTCGGAGCATGGCAGAGAATGACACATTTCCCGTTGCGGTCGACTGCCTGTCGACTAGCCCTTCCCATAATGTGTAGAAGGTCGACTATAGGGTAGTCGACATGACGCCGTTCCCTTCCATCATATGACTCCGTGCCCATTATCACCACGAGATGGGCAGGGGTTTTCAGTTTCCAGCAGAGATCAACCGGACAAACGAGAACATTCAGGGAACGGCTTGCAAACATATCGGATATGGCCTCAGTATCGGACTCCGTCAGGCCCCCGTGAAGAAACCCGACGCCGGAAGGAACGACTTGTTGAAGAGCTGGTTCATGTAAACGTTCGGCCATAGCAGACACTTCACCACTATCCGTCCCTGCGCCGAGGAATGTACCTCCAGCCTGACTCTCGTGGTACGCCATGAGATCGATTGCCGTCAGTTGAGCTTGTCTGCGACTAGGAACCACAACGATCGCTGGTTTTCCATCCGAATGACGAACCACCGCGTTATACACCGGCTTCGCCATCGCCATTAGTCGCGTTGAGTAGTTGCTCTGGTCATACGATTGGAAGTATATCTCTAATGGTGTCGGTCTCACTTTCGGCGAGAAATTAAAGAGGCTCTTCCCTGGAACACCCATCCATTCTCCCACCTCTCGAGCATTCGCCAGTGAGGCGCTCAAGCCAACAATCCGCATCGGTGTGCCTTCCTGCCCCTGCTGACTGCTGACATATCGCATTCGAGATATGACGACTTCCATTGCAGGCCCAAGTTCACCACCGAGAAAATGCAGCTCATCAAAGATGATCAAGGAGACAGCTTGGACTGCTTTTCGCTGCCTCCACCGTCGACTGAGCATGTCCCACTGTCGCACGGTGCAAACAACGATCTTGGCCTGAGCGAGGACCCGTAGGTCAGGGGCCGTCTCCCCTATCAGCCCCTCAACACTTCCCACGCCCAAAATGGAACCAAAGCGGGATTTCCAGCTCTCTAGCGTAGGCTGCGCAATATCGTCTGTCGGGGCGACGTACACGCATTTCCCATCCGGATTCGATACAAGCATCCGCAGCACAGCGAACTCAGCGCAGGCTCTCTTTCCGGAGCCAGAAGGAGCACACACAAGACAGTTCCTGTCTGTCTTGAAGAGCTCATGGAACGTTTGAGTCTGAATCGGGTTGAATTCCTTGAAGGGAAAGAGCTTGACCAAAGCCGGTTCGCCAAGGACAGACGGCAATAGTGGCTGTAAGTCTAAGAGTTCGGTCGGAGGAGGGAACTTCGCCGGGAGGATGGTGCTGTTAAAAGAAACGGGGAGCACGGCCTCTGAATGAAGCCACCTGTCGGCAATGACGCGGATGAAGTAAGCCGGAGGAAGCGGTTCGATCATCTGCACAGTGAACACAAGCGTGTGCTCCTCGTCAGTACTCCGACTTTTGAGCGAAAACATCTCGTGGTGGAGAATCGTTTCGCCGTTCACATCCTCCACGATCACGTGGAAGAGTTGCGCATATCCATGTACCTTGACATCAAATTCGAATGCCGGCACAAGCGTCAGTTCAACGCGAAGCAACGACCGCGTAATCGGTTGAATATGCGCCGATAGTTCCAGTCTTGGGAACTGGTGGACAAGCTTATGGATGACTCGACCCATCTTCGGAACACCAACGAGCTCACCGAGATCAGAAGGAGATAGGTCGTAGTATCGAGACCAATCGATGTCTCCTTTCCTCTCCAACTTCCGAGCGACAACTTCAGGGACATTCTTGAATTGCCGCAATGGCGTCTGGCTTCTCCAGATTCGGTAAGCCACCATGTTGGCAAAGGAAAGAGTAAGCTTGGCTAGCCCGGACCAGTTTCGTCGCAAAGCGATCTCAAAAAGAGCTCGCATGATTCGAGCGGCGGACTGCTGAATGAACGCCATGTCGGAGACCAGAGCGAATCCATCAAGCTTCAAGCGTGAAATGTACGCCTGCAGAAGTATGTTGACCTTCGCGGACGGTTCACTTGGACTCTCTTTCACCGGAATCGGCACCTTAGCCGCCAGTTTTGCTAACTCGAGCTTTTCTTCTTCGCGTACTGTGATATGTTCAAATTCCCCACTCATCGAAAACAATCGTAACAGTTCAATGTCTGACATGTTCGGTCTCATATGACGACTGTACACGGCCATTGACGTGTGAGTGATGTAGTACTGACTTGAAACTCGGCCGAGCGGCGTCGACTGGAGTGAACCACTCTTCCTGTCGTATCGGACCAAATGGCTCTTCTCAAGAAGCGAGGCCGCCGTGTGCACTAGATCAAGTCGGCGGCGCTTCAAACTTGGATCCTCCTTCAGCGCCTGTACGTGATTGGTAATACCGTACAAGGCCGGATTCTGCAACATACGAATGTACAAGAACGTGTAACTCAACCATTCGGCTGCTTCGTCGATAGTCTGAACTGTCCCGAGAACGACCTCCGCGTTGAGATGGTTGGGCAGTGTCTTAATCAGCTGGCTCTCTACAGGAAGTTGCAGGTTTGTGAGCGACAAGTAGTACTGTAGCTGAGTGTGTTGTGTCATGACGATACCCTCGCCCTCCCTGCCCCGAGCAGAAAAAAATGCCAATGAGAGAAAGTCGAGTTGTTGAGGCAAGAAAAACAGAGGAGATACTTACTTGTCATACTGGGGGCGTCCAGCACGCCCAAGCATTTGGAGTACGTCGAGAGGACTCAATTCTGCCCATCGTCCCTTTGTTGGGTCGTAGATTTGGGTTCCTTTGATGATGACGGCATGCGCTGGAAGATTCACTCCCCAAGCCAAAGTTGCTGTGGAGCAGAGCACGGCAATGTGACGATCCGCAAATAGGTCCTCCACGAGTTCACGATCTTCTCGTCCCATCCCGGCATGGTGGATTGCGAATCCGTACGGGAGAACGTCTTTCAGGTCAGCATTCTTTACAGTGCTCGACTCTTCACGCAAGATTTCTTGGGTCGGCCCTCCCTCACGGACGAAGTTGGATAGCTCGTCCCTTTCGAGAGCGATGTCGCGAAGCGCTTTTGCTGTTTTGGCAGTCTCAGCTCTCGAGTGGACGAAAATGAGCATCTGTTGTCCATGGCGTCGCTGCATCAGTGCCTTCTCATAGCAAATTTCATTTTGAAGTAAAAACCGCTTGAATGCATTGCGCTCTGTAATTCCGACGTACTGCATCTGTAATGGTACGGGCCGATAGCTATGATCAAAGAAGAAGAGCCCCTTATCTGGCTTAACACGGAGAAAGGTGGCAACATCGGCATAGTTTGGGAGCGTTGCCGAAAGACCCACAAGGCGAACTGGTTCGCATGTAGTCTCCACCTGGCGGATAATGCGAGCAACGATACTCTCGAGGACGGGACCGCGCTCATCATGAAGAAGATGTATCTCATCTACGATGACCAACTTGACAAGCTGGGTGTACGCTCTTCCCTCCCCCTGGCGCGTCACAATGTCGTACTTTTCTGGCGTCGTTACCAGGAGCTGCGTCTCCGCAATTTGCTGTCGAGTTAGGCTTGAATCGCCCGAAAGCTCTCGCACAACTATGCCGTAGTCTTTCAGACGATGGGAGAAGTTCTTGACAACTTCTTGAACCAATGCCTTCATCGGAGCTACGTAAACGATCTTGAACGCGTTCAAATCAAACTCATTTCCTTTGTTTTTGGACTCGTCGACATCCATCTCGTCGTGAGCCGGCTGCTCGCGACGGTACTGGCCAAGAATGTTGAGCATTGTCAGCATGGCAACATTCGTCTTGCCTGCGCCAGTGGGCGCACACAACAGAACATTTTCGGATGACTTGAGGGCAGTATCGTAGAGTTTTGACTGGACTCGATTCAACTTTTCCACCCCTAATGTGGTTTGAAAGCGAGTGGTAGTACAGTCAATATAGCTTGTGAGATACGGAGAGCAACAAGACAAGTCAGCCGAACGCCAAATGAACATACCTTTGAAGGCTGCGCGCGTCCATGATGGCAAATCCGATATCGGCACTAGTTTTTCGTCAGCGGGAACAACACTCCTCACTGCAGGAACATGAACCTCCTCGTACCCTTTCTTCATCGCCCTCCACGACTTATCTGGTAATTCGCATTTCTTATTACTCATCGTGTGGGACCCATCACGGAATGCAAGAGAGTCCAAGTCAAGCTCGATAACTTCGTCTTTGTCGACATCCATGCCTTCTTTATCGCTATTGTTGGATGATTCCTTGATCCCTATCGAATCCAGAGCTTTGGAGACACCTTTGTCTTCCTCGCGTTGCTTGCTGCTCTGCAGAGAGTCGGTGATACCGCGCATGCGCTCTCGACTCCAATCCTCTGCCTTGCTCCTAGAGTGCAACTCCTCCCAGACCTTTCTGCCTTCCCCTGAAAGATCATTTTGGAGTGCCGTTTCAACGTCATTTCGCTCGTTATCATTTTGTGCCCTTTTCATTGAGACGCAAGCCCAGATACGGACTCGATTCTGAAGCAATAGCTTGATTGTATCAAACGCATCAAACCCTAGCAGTACCAACAACTTGTTCTCGCACTCCCGAAGATCGGAATTATTTCGTACGTCCAGAATAGACAGGGCGTCCATCGCCAGCTTCGAGCTAATATCCGCGTCATCGATATGGCGTGAGAGCTGCCTTTGCAGGAAATGCGCGTCGATTTCATGAACGCTCAGTACGCGTTCAGCACCATGGTGAGCCTTTCTCTTCGCTCCCTCCGAACCACCCTGCACAATGACTTCTTCGTCGGCCCCTTCGTCGTCAACATCATTCGGCGCGACATCAAATTCCTCTTCTTCCTCCGACGAAGACGATGCAGCTTCAACAACCTGATCTTCGTCGATGTCACTTCCTCCACCCTCCTCGCCCTTATTTTCTTCGTCGGACTCATCAAAAACGACTGCAACTCCCATGTCGTCGTCGTGCTTGTCTTCCGCATCGCCTCGTGTCGGTTTTTGAGACTCTTCATACTCGTTGTAATCATCCAGGGCTTTTCCAAGCTGCACAAGACTCGCGTACTGCTCCGTCGACACACCTGTTCCACTTCTCGCAGACTTTCCTGTGAGCAGGCGTGAGATGGTGTCGTGACGATCAGGATCCCTCACATTCTGATCTTTGAGCGTGGCAATCACCTCATGGGCGGCATCACGTAGAATCGATGTGGCCTGATTTCCCAGCAGACCTCGAGAGCTGATCGTGCTCTGTGACCAGAGTACGAGAAGAAACACAACAATAAAGCTATGAGTGAAAGTATCATACAAGAGACGATCCTGGGCGAAATCACGTACCAGCAGTGTCTCGTAGGCAGCCCGACTACTCTCGGTTGACGGCTGATACCCAGTCAACGACCCCAAATCAAGAATACTTTGCCCGCCGCTGGACGCTAGAATGCTTGCACTACGTCTGTTCGCACCAGAACGACTATCCTCTCGCTTCTGTCGTTTCTTCTGGGCTCTTTCCAGCTTTTCTTCAATTTCAGCCGGACGACTCTTGCTGGAATCAGCGATTCGATCTCCCATTCGACCAACATCATTACGCCCCCGCAAGCTCTCCACTTCGCCCGTCGGCTCCCCCCTCCTCCTTGGAAGCATGGACCGATCAGCCTGCTGGACCTTGCTGGACATTTCATGGTACGAATACCCGCTTTTCTGCGCTTCGCGTTCCGCCATGGTCAAAGATACCGGTATTGCTTCAATTCTATGCCGCAATCGGCGTTTGTACCAAGGTGCCTCTATCATCAATGTTCATTGGTTCAAATTGGTCGCGGCCTCACAAAAGTATCCACCCGAGCAGAAGATTTCGAGATTCCCAACTCCGTTGATTGAACACGTCATCATCGTATCGAGTTTGCCTGTATGATACGATGAGTTCAAATCGCTGTTCGCGCGGCAGTCCGAAGTGTGGTCGTCAGCGCCCCGTTCTTCCGAAGCAGACCTACTGCTCTAATAAAGAGGGTATACGTAAAAGTGTATTGCAGTGCACAATGAAATGATGTCAAGCATTAGAGGAACGGATGGTTGAAAATAATGTGGCTATGATGCAATACAAGATTTGAGAGGATATGATGTTGCTACCCCTCACTGACCCCGACCTTCCAACAAAGAGTGAGTAGCGATTCCATCTTCATGCCGACTCTTGGCTCACTCCTCGAAATCAAAGTCGGAATCAGAGTCATCATCAAAGTCGTATGTGACCTTCGACTTTGCGCGACCGCTCTTGGCACGAGCGGGGGCGACATCCATTTCGTCTATAGAATCTTCGCTCAAGTCGTCGAACTCGAATTCGTCGACAGCTTTCTTCATCGGCTTACGCGACGTCTTTCGCTTGACAGGTTTGGCAATTTCTTTCTTCTCTTCGTCACGAGCACGTTTGGGAGATGGTTTCTTGGTCTTCTTGCTCTTGGCGGCGGCTTTGGCCCTCTTGGTGGCTGGCGTCACAGACGCAGGCTTGAAATCGGCAATGTCGAAGTCGTCCAGCTCATTGTCCTCTTCTGAGCTACCATCCAAGGCTGGATCTTTGAACTTGGGAGTGTTCTTAGTGGGAGGCGAAACAAGGAGTTTCGACTCCATGTTCTTGGCGAGGCGATCGGCCAACGACATCCCGAAGTCGAACTCGTCTTCGCTTTCTTCGTCGGAATCGGCTTGAGGTGCCGCTGCCAGTGGGGGCGCAGCTTCCTTCTTGACCTTCGGGAGAACAGGCATGGAGGTGGGCTTGCTTATGGGAACAGCAGCAAGCGACATGGGTTTGACCTGTAATTTCGAGGGTGCCTTAGAGCGGGAAGCAGCCTTCGGCTTCCTAGCGGCGGCCTTTTTGGGGACGACCTCATCCTCAGAATCCGACATGAAGTTTTCTTCGTCCGAGGAATCGTCGACATCGGAGTCCCACTCGTCTGCTTTTTTCTTGCTCTTCTTCTTGACAGGGCGAGCTGCGCGCTTCTTTCCCTTCTTCTGGGCCTTCAGCTCATCGCGGTGCGCCTTTTCCATCTCTGAGTCGCGTTCGTCGAGGGCTTCCTCGATTGCATCGAGATCGTTCAACCAAATTTGGCTCGGAGCAGTTCCCTCAAGCTCGGCAACAGCCGCAGTTTTCTCGGCAAGTTGTGCACGCAGCTGCTCGGCCTTTTCGAACGTAAGCGACCAAATTTTCATTCCCAGCAGGTACTCATAGCCACGTGCAAGCTCAGCATCGGAGGCATTGTCGTCTTCATCTGCGTCATCTTCCTCGTCTGCGATCTTGAACTTTCCAAGTACGTCGTAGTCACGGTCCTGGAGTTCGGCGAGAATGTCGGAACGCTTACGATTGCTAACAACCAGCTCACCAGAGCAAACCTCCTCCACGAATCGGGCTTTGTTGGAGAGTGTCGTCTGCTCACGACGAAGATTCTCAAGCAGAATCTCCTTGCGTTTTTCATAGAAGTCGATGCGAACCGAAAAGAATGCATCAAGAATACTTTCGGGATTCTGGTATTTCACCATACTGCCCTCCTTGTCGAACAGGTTCATGTTCGTCGTAGATAAGGATCCTGTCAGCTTGAACTTCCCGTAAAGGCCATCCTTCTCCTTTTCGAACTCATCAATCTTTGCCTTTGTCCCTTGGATCGTAAATGAGACGGTCGTGTCTGTATGGTTCTGTTGGAAGCCGAGAATCTCTGGTTGCACCTTCTTCTTATCGTCAGTCTTCGTGATTCCGACATCCATCATCTTCTCCAGCATTTCCTTGAAGTCTTGAATCGACCTCTTGATTGGAATCTCGGAGATTACAAGCGTGGTATCGTTGGTCCGTTCAATTCGTCCAACCACTTTGTAGGAACCCTCTTTCTTTCCTGTTCCTGGAACGAGCTGTATGACAGAGAAGAACAACGCGAGGTGAGCAATTACGTTCAGTTGTAAGGAACCAGCCGAACGACGGACGAATCCTTACATCTCCTGTAAATCCGTTGTAGAACGGGATCATCTCCTCAAGCGTCTCCTTTGCAATACGGTGTCGGATGTTTCGAATTATCTGTCGAGGATCATAATTCGGAACGCTCGAAGACCAACCAGTACCGATTCCATCGGATCCATTGACAAGTGCCATGGGGATGACGGGGACGTAGAATTCCGGCTCAATCGTCATGCCATCGTCTTCGAGATACGTGAGAAGAGCATCGTCATCCGGATGGAAGATCGTACGTGTGATCTTTTCAAGCTTCGTGAAGATGTAACGAGGGGACGCTGAGTCCTTACCTCCCATGAGGCGAGTTCCGAACTGACCAGATGGAGTCAACAGATTGATGTTGTTCGATCCACAGAAGTTCTGAGCCATGTTTACAATGGTGCCCGCGAGCGATGCCTCGCCATGATGGTACGCTGCATGCTCTCCGATGTACCCAGCCAGCTGCGCAACCTTGATCTCACCCTTGAGCTTCCGCTTGATGCAACCGTATAACACCTTTCTCTGGGAGGGCTTCAATCCATCCATGACGTTTGGAATAGAACGATGATTATCGGCAGCAGAGAACAGAATCAACTCTTTGTTGATGAACTCCGAATATGTTACCCCGTTACTCTGTGCCTTGGAGTAATTGAGAAACGTATCCTTCTGCAATGCGTTCAGCCAAGTCTTTCGTTCCTCCACACGTCCCTTACTGAACGCCATATCGATAAGGTCAGTTCCAGAGACGGGCTTGTCAGGCACAGGAGCGGCCATCTCGATTCCCATATTCGCGTCATCATCTGCCGACACAATGTGCTCGTCAGCTGAGAGCTCACTAAAGTGTACCTCATGGAGATCAAGGTTCGAGAAGTAATCCTTCGCTTCGGCGCTTGTAGAGGTACCCAAACCCTTGTAGTACTTGATCGTGTAACCTTTTGCACCGTTTCCAGTAGACTCCCGCCAAGCCTCATACTCCGGGATGGTGAAGAATGTCATTGACTTCTTTCCCTTTGTCGCCTTGACGATTGGAGTGATGAACTGCTGGAGGAACCCAGGAACGTCAAGGATCGAGGGCCAAAACTCTGAAATGAGATAAAGACAAGTTCTGTTAGTCAAGTCCATGCAAGCGCACGGAAAAATAGACACGGTGACTTACTGTGAATGAAGTTGATGACTAGGCCTTTGATGTGCGATCCATCGTGATCCTGGTCGGCCATGATCATCAAGTGTCCGTAACGAAGGCTTTTGATGTTCGATTCATTGTATTCGGTACCAAACTTAAGCCCCATGATATCGACAAGGTTTTTGATTTCGTCGTTCTTCATGATCTGAGCGTGAGTCGCTTCGCGAACATTGAGCGGCTTGCCCTTCAACGGAAACACGCCATAGTAATCGCGACCGACGATGGAGAGTCCAGACATCGCCAAACTCTTCGCAGAATCTCCTTCCGTAATGATGAGAGTACAATCCTTTGACTTGGCGGTTCCGGCATGGTTGGCGTCGTCCAGCTTGGCGATTCCGGTGAGCTTGATCTTCTTCGCACCTCCCTTTCGTTTCAGCGCCTGACCCTGCTTGAACTTGGCAAAAGAAAGAATAGAATCTACGACTCCACTCTTTTCGACCTGCTTCATGAACTTGGTGGAAAGCTTGCACTCTGAGCCTAAGCTTTTTGGGCGGGTCGTCAGGAATTCT
>OLMU01003146.1:0-14388 GCA_900291995.1 Licmophora abbreviata | reverse complement strand
GCAAAAAGGTCACGGCAAAGAATGCAACGACGTACTTGTGACGCGTGAGATAAGACATGAGCGGGAAAGAATGTAGTACCAATGTCAAGCTGAACGGTGCTATTGCGGAAAGCCCTCGCACATCGAAGCTTGAAACGTCAATACCGTCAAAGCCCTGCTTGTACATGAGCTCTACTGAGCCCTCCACTTGTAAGGACTTTCTCTTGCGAGCTCGATAGCTAGGTTGAAAGAAACGCTCTTCTAGGCGCATCCGGATTGTACAGGATCCAGCAAGCATAACTACCCACGTAGAGTCGTCTCCAACTTTTTGACTTGCAGACACCCGTGACGAGATATACCCTTCACCCTGTGATAAGGTCAGATTGTGAACACGAATCACCTGAAATTTGTCCACAAGCGAGGCATGAATACAGACAAAGAGCTCATCCTCCATTCGGAGTTCAGTACGGTTGGCAAGGCACTCTCCGCTCATATCGCATTGACACGCCACCACACCAATCTCAATCATTTCCATCTCGGTACCTTCACTCGGGACTCTGATAGGTGTCACTCCAGATATCTCCTCGTCCGTCAAGTCTAGAGGAGTCTTGGAAAGAACGCCATTTGCCGACCTACCCACGAGCACATCACTCCGAGTGGTTCTATTGAAGATATTGGTGGCTACACCACGTGGTGGAACGGCTGCCTGAAAGATGGATGCCGTGGCAGAATACTTCTGTGATTGCGATTGGGAAAATAGAAGAAACTCTCGTGAGTGCTCGCCAGTGATTGCAAGATTGATGCATGTGTAATATAAGCCGTAATTGGATGGCGGGAAAATCCAATTGAATCGTACGTGAGTTCTGTACCCCAACTCCGTATGCAGAGCTTGGTATGTAAACAACGTACGAAGGCAATCCGAAACAATCGAAATGGATGATGCAACAATGGGCAGCGGTGATGCTTCAGCGGAAATCATCAGAGCAAGAAAGTTAAGCAACAAAAGTCACTATTGAACGATGGACTTGCTCATCATAGCACTGCCGACGACCGGAAATGGGCAGTTTGACTTGTATCGGGGGACAAAGACTTGACTGACTCGACTCACACGGCGCGCGAAACACAGCTTAGAAGTGAACTTCTGAACATTTAGCTTACCGAGAGTCTGCATGTGGCTCTGTCAGGGCTGCGTAACAGCAAAATCAACCAAAGGCATGAAGTGACGATCATTCTTGCATGTGTCTTGGGTTCATTGCTTTCTTGATTTTGTTTGTTGCACACAGTTGTGCGAAATGTGAACCAAGGTTGAAATCGAACGATTTTAAAAATTCGGTCCAGACCCATCTTCGATATGTACAAAACATTCAAAAATCAGCTGAGGTGCGATGCCTCTAAAGTGATGCAGTGCCAGTAAAAGCGAAGGCCCCGATTGCACATGGCAAGAACGTCTACTAGACAAGAATCTCTTGTTATGCTGTATTCTCTTGCCGCCAATACCGACAGCAACACAGCCAATGCGCGATAAGGAATACTTCGCACAATAAAAAGCACTGACCGTCATCACTCGCTTGTGCCTCTTATTGCGAAGTGGTAGTGGCAGAGGAAGGATTCGTAATTACCGCCGTATGCTGGAAACCTCCAAGGAGGATAGAATCATTGTCTTTGTAGCCTTCCTTCTCCTTGTCATACACAGCCGTCACCTCGTCCTCATTGCCTTTCCAACCAACATTCAAGAGATTGTTCACATCGTTTTCAGTGCCCAACGCTGCTCCCCAGACATCCTCACGTTTCCTCTTGGTTCTCCGTTCCCGAGCTTGCCGCATCAGGAGGAATGTCCCTAGTACCGTCGCTGCCAGCAGTCCAGCTCCCACCCAACATCGCGTGTTCCACGAGTCCCACGACTCACTCATGCCTTCCGAAAACGTCGGCGATGAAAATGTACTATCGGGAACATCGGGTTCCTCCGCAGGAGTATCGGGTACGCTCGGCTCATCCTTCTTTCCACAATTCTTGATTCAACTCTTCCCCCGGCACAGACACTGCCAGTACTTGTGGCGCTGACTCTCGCAACGCACTCAACAGAGATCCCGAATGAATGGCATCCTGCACAGCCTTCGTCGCATCTTGCTCGACTGCTGATACTTCTGCCTCCGTGAGTAGCAGCGATGAGGAGTGTCGCAGTTGATAGGCGATCGTATGTTTCCACCATGACACGTCGACACCAAACAAGACCGACACGACCTCGGATTCAATAGGGTCGTATCGCAACGTATAGGCGGCCTGCAACCGACGTCTTGTTGCCGTCTCCACCTGTAGAGAGGTGTTGGAGCTAATCACGATCGACACCCAATCCCGTACCAGTGACTGCAATGCGGCATTGAGACTTCGCTGTTGCTCGTGGGAAGTGGAAACCTCATCTTGAAGTAGTCTTCTTGCTGGAGCAACACCGATACTAAGAGAGACAAGGACGGTCGTGTCCACCGGTTCGTTGGAGGTAGGAGATGCCGTCGGTGCTCGAGTCGGCGCTCGTGGGGTGGGAGGCTGTGTCTGGTTCGTCGATGGCATGGCAGTGGCTGCAGGTGCAGCGGTCGGTGCATCGGTAGTACCTTCTTCTCCCTCGGGGTCGCCTTTTTCCGGACTGGTCTTGTCGCCCCCCTTGTCTCCTCCGAGTTTTCGTCGTCGTTGCTCCTCTATAGACAGATCTTCTACAATGCCCTTAATGCGCCGTCTCTCGTACAATCCGCCGCCCTCGGTCCTCCTCCTGCTGACATTGCTCGTTGTCGTCGTAGTACTGGCAGTGGTCGTATCAAGCGCATATGCCAGTAGGCAGTTGAAGTACCCGCAAGAAATACTGCCCAGTAAAAAGACTAACCACATGGCGGATGTTCGTCCACACCGTGCCGAATTCCTTCCTCTGCCATGCAGCAGCGTCCTCCTCCTCCCCCTCTTTGTCACGACTTCAGTAGGTCTACTTGACGCCGACCGTTGAGAGGGCGTGAACTCAAGGCTTGCGGGTCTGGATGGATCTCTCATCATGACTCTCTTTCTCATTGTTTCTCTACTCGTACTTCTCCACAAGAGATCCTCGCTGCTATCAGGACGAGATAGAGCTTTTTGTGTTCGTCTTGATGATGAGGTTCGCCACATCGTGGTCGTCCTCATGGTCCGTTTGCTGGGAAAATTTGTCGTGCCAAACACGCTCAGAGCCTTGGCGCGCGCGCTATTTTTATTCGTGTATACATTCACGAAGTAAATTAAAACTCCAGATCTCATTTCAAACCCACGTGCTTCCGAAGTGCCATTTGATGAGTGTTCGTAGTATCGTACTGTGCACCAGGTACGTACCGGTACTTCTTTCTCTTCAAGCCACCGGAAGATGAATGATCAGACAAAGATGCTTTAGCACACAAAAGCAAGCGACAGCAGATCTCGCCTTCCTTACCTTCATCGCCAGACCAAAAATGTAAAGATTGAAGTGTCAAATGAATGGCGTGCCCGCTTTGTCACCACGCGTACCCAGTTTCTGAGTCAAAGTATTCGACCCTGTACCGTGTGTGTGTGTGTGTGTGTGTCTCCCTCGTTTCCACGTGAGTCCAGTCAATGTATGATTCGCCGTTCTAGTGTACCATCAAATTCAAAATGTTGCTTTCCCGTTGTCTGTGTGAAGACTTCGAGGGCGCGCGACACCAAAACATTTCAATTTCTTGTTTCTGGTTCACCCCACGGCGACGACGGTGACGACGGCCATTATGCTGGAACGGCACAGAGGAGTGAGTCAATCAGCATGTCGCATCACGTTTGGGCACCTGGTGTTACTACGATGAACACTTCTGCTCCCGAAAATATGATGTTGGGATCAGATACTCTTCTTGAAAACAACAACAACAACAACAACAGCAACACTACGCTCAATCACGATCAGCATCCACCGCAGTTTGGAACAAACGACGACGCACTCCGAATTACAAGTCACAGCAACAACGACGTCGATGAGGCATTCTTTGAATCTTTGACGCGTCTGCGAGAAAAATTAATAGAAACAATGTCGTCGACAGGAACAGCATCCTCCTCGTTTTCTTCGAAAGCGACGCTGGAAATACTCTCTCCTGACAAACAACGAGCTGCCCTCGCCTACGACAATCCTACATACTTTCCTCATCAACAAGAGAAACCACGCACTGGATATTTTGGTTGGAAGCGACTGTTCAAGAACCGACACGACAGCCCTGTGTTGATCTGGGGAGACTTTCAAGGAGTTCGTATCCTGCCGTCTATGAACCACATTCTAAAGAATCCAGAGCATGCTGTTGAAGAGCAGACTCCTATTTTTCAATTAGGAGTGGATTCTCGCGTCATGGCGGTCCAAGTCAGTCCCGTTCGACATGGGGGCTCCGTCGTTTTCTTTGTAGGATTCGACACCGGCGCCTTGTGCAGCGTCCTGGCGACTCCCACACAGACAACATCAAACACCTCACACCCACAGTTTTTCAACTCTTTCTCCTACCAAGTCTTAGAGGAAACTCACAAAGACAACGGTGAAATCACATGCTTAAGTCTACTGGGAGGTCCATACGGAACAACGCAGTTGCTGAGTTCCACGGTCGATGGCTGTGTCCGTCTCTATCCAGATGCCCTGAATCCCAACGCACCCGATCTCAAGAATTCTTTTTCCCCTGTCAGTCGTGAAGCTGCAAACAAGATTCATTGTGTGGCATCCACAGTGATTGGAGAATGGGTCGTCATGTGCCTGTTTTTGAACCCAAAGCATGCCGTGATACAAGCGAAGAGACGGAATGCTTCGTTGATGACGTGGGACCAATGTCTATGGGATCTCCGCCCGGAAGAGAATGACGCGGAGGCATATGCGGAGAAGCATGCCGTAACACGTTGCAGCTTTCTACCGGAATGCCCAGAAGAAGGGATCTTTGGAACCAACGAGGGGTGCTTGCACAAGTTTCGGCTCGAACTTTCGGACGATGGAGATGGAGGCGTGAACGTGGATGATAACGATGTCTTCCAAGTTAATCTACCCAATGCTCACACTGGAGCAATCGAAGCGATTGAGATTATAGGAAATGTTGTGTTTACCTGCGGAGGAAACGATGGATGTGTTAAGGCGTGGAATAGCAGCGATATGTCTCCGCTGGGTTCATTTCAGGTGCACGAAGGCAATGAATGCCGTGCTCCTAGTATATCGGGTGGCTCACCTTCACTGGTGCGGTTGGCCTGCGCCGTCGTGAGTATTTTGCCTCGCCTAGAACAGGATTCTCTCCTGTGTCTGTGCCGTGACGGAAGTTGTTTGAGTGGAACTGGAAACAAGATGAGGATGAGCGTGCGGCAGAACACGCCATGCTACAGGCCGTCCTCAACGAATCAGATCACTCGGGTGCATCGTGCGCGACCGATGTCATGCGTCAGATCGTGTCAGAGCTTTCGTCTACCTTGTTTGCGGCGGAGAGGTCTATTGTGCATTCGATTCAGCATCCGACGACGAGTGCTCAGCAAGTGAATGCCGAAGGGTTGGCCGAACACGCCACCGAATTGCCTTTGGATGGCGAATTGGACGTGGTATGCACGCCGCCAGTAGAGGAGAAGGGGAGTGAGGAATGTGATGTCGGTGGCGCCAAGATAAGCGACCACCAACCAACGAATTCTGTATTAGAGATAGCGGCGACTGGCTATAGCACTGAGTTGACAGTGACAGCCGTTTGTGCCGAGCCATCAGAAGAGAGCGCAATAGCAGCCCAGCCAGTCGAAGAAGCGGTTACCTCTCGGCTGACCGAGAACGAGGTACCGGTAGCTAGTGATGAGGTACCGGAGGAAGCCCGAGCCAGTGAAAAGCTGAAGGAGGAGTCTCCGATCAACAATGTCGACTCTTCTGAACAACGAATGAATGCTGTCTTGGAGGAAGCGGCTGCTTGCCATAGCGTTGAGCGGTCAACGGGGGCAGCTAGTGCCGGGCGAGCAGAAGGTCAGACGATAGCAGGTGATGCTGAGCCCGTCGAAGAAGTGGCTATGGCCCGGTTAGCTGAAGACGAAGTACCGGTAACCAGTGACGAGCATCGTGGGGGAGACCGAGTCCGTGAAAGGCTGGAGGAGGCATCTTCGATCGATACTGTGGCCAGTTCTGAAGACGAGGTCGTCGAAGAGTCCGATATCGAGAACGAGCTGTCAGACGACGACGACGACAACGACAACGAGAAAGAAGAACAAGAGGAGAAAGAGAGTTCTTTGTGGACTGTCGCCAAAATGGACCATTTCGTAGCTTCTGCCAACTCGGCGATGAAGCATCGCATTCAGATGCGCATCATGCAAGCGGCTGTGCAGTATCGCGATAGCCCTGCCTTGGAAGTTTTGTTCAATCGACATGCAGACGTTCCAACCTGCTTGGACTGTGCACATGATGGCATTCAAGTAAGCACGTTACGAAACCTTAGTAAAGGGTGACGAACAAGCACCTGTCGATTTCTCAAACGTTATGTGTGACCTTTTTTTGTTTTGTTTTCAACCGCAGCCGTTTGAATGCCGGGTAATGAACAAGCACACAAGTGGACTGCAAACCGCAAAGGACGACAGGCAACTTTCCCATTTTATGTTTGTAAAGCTGTCAGCCAGCAAGAGATTCTGGATTGAGAAAGGTGACGACATTTGGATTTGTCATTCATGCTTCACGGACAACAAGAGGAGTCGTTGCTTTCTCTGCATGGCCTGGAAGGGGGGTCAAAGAGGCAACAAGCGACGCGTCGAAAGCCAGGAAGGTGCAACGGCTAGCAAGGCCGCCAAGTTGCCTTCGGACCACGAAGACTCTGTCACTGTTCGTCAGGGGCAAAATGATGTACCCCAGGATGCTCTGGACGACCCTTGGCAATCGTCTGTTGTTTCGACCTCGCCAGCTGTTCACGAAAAGCACTGGGAGTGTCCCGAATGTCGCACCCAGCATCCAACATCAACGACCACATGCCACGACTGCGACAGCAAGTCCTCCAAGAAAAAGTCAGAGCAGGGCGAGGAGGAGGAGGACGACGATGATGAGAAAGAAGATCACGGCCTTCCGTGGAACTGTCGTAAATGCACGCTCGAAAATGAAGCGTCAATGCTGTCGTGCCAGCTATGCCATGCTCGCAGGGAACGTACAAATACCAGTACCGAGGCTGCTGTACTACGTTAGCTACTTCTAGTGGGAGTAAGGACTGACTGCCTCTACCCACTTACAAATCTAAGTTTGTAGTTGCTCAAGGAGAGAACAAAGGCTGGATGGACCTCTACTAGGTACACGGATTAGCCCCGAAGAGGAGAGCGGGAGACTACGAAATGCAAACCTTGTTGTTTGTCCGCGATCTTCTTGACGGATGGCTCGCTCGCGCTTTTTCCGAGCGTTCGTGCGAAACTACAACAATCACAACGACGCTGGAAAGCACTGAAATGAGAGCTCGGGATAATAACCGGTGGTTGGCACCTCTCATTTTCAGTTTTTGGCGCGTGCACTGTTTTACCAGTACCGGTAGGGGTCCTACCTGGTACCATACCAGGTCTAAAGCAAAGTGCTTTCCGTCATACTTCATCGCTGCCCCTGTCAACCCTCTCTGAGCCAGCACATCGCGACTCGATCGTAGTTTGAAACCGACCGATTATCTGTGAGATGACAAGAAACGAGGAAACAGCGAGGCATGCCGAACAGGCCAAGCAACCGCGCAATGCTGATGGTGCTCTGCCTGATGCTGAAAGTCATCCGCTCCGTCGCCGGTACCCTCCCGTGGTTCACTGGAAGCGGGAGGACCTGTCGTCATCATACTCAATGGGGGGAGAAACGATGGTGAACGCGCTCAAGGATACCACGAAACCAGCACCACCAAGTCGTAAGAAGAAGAGAAAGCGTCATCAATCCCACGACGAGTCCCTTCGCGCTAAGAATCGTAGTCACGCGACATCATCGTCCACCCACCGAAACAATCTCAATCGCTTCTTTGCCACAGCCCCTGCCAAGTCAAAGCGACAGCTGCATCTTTCTATATTGCAGTCGGCCTGTCGAAAAGAAGCAGACGCGCCCTTTCAGGGGATCGATGGGAGTCATTTCAAGGGTACAGTGGCAGACGTCTTCAATGACTTCAGTAGGCTTGTGCCGTGTCAAGAGTGTCATCAGAGAAGACGGGCGGTACGTTGATGGAAGACCTCTGTGCAGCGTGTCATGTGGATATTTGGTGAACAATTCTGATTGTTTCACTCTGATTTCTCTCGTTGCAGACGTACAAATGTCGTGTGAGCATGCAACACAAATCGGATCTGGACGGTAGCTTGGCGGCGGTCATGTGGGCTCGGATGCAACACCATTGGGCTCAGGCTCACTGCAACGACGGCAAGGGCGTGTGGATATGCCAGCACTGTAATATTGACATTCTCACGTCGGAGTCTCAATGCTTTGTCTGTCAGCGATGGCAGACCGGAGCCTGGCCGAAACAGCAGCAACAGCAGGCGACTGTCTCTCGACGGCCGACACTTGCGTTTGTCGGTCGAACACACAGGGAAGAGGAATGCTCTGTCCACGATATGGCTGCGGCGCACTCACTTTTGTTCTTTGCGACTCAAGGCAGTCCCGATGATAGTGATTCGCATCCAGCGTCTTGCTCAGCAGGCACATCTGCGGTGCAGTCACTACTGTCCTGTGCCAGCCAAGGCAGTCCTGATGACATTGATTCGTCTTGCTCAGCAAGTACAACCAATTTCAAAGCATCCCAGGACACCAAATCTACTGGAGCTCCAAAGTTGTTCGAAGACACAGCAAACGCTCCATTTCGGCAAACGAGTGCTTCACCGGAGGGGAGCGAGCCAGCCTCGATCGATGATGCTTCGATTGCTGAACTGGCGGAAGCACAAGGTTCGACGAGAAAGCTCGAGTCAGGCGACGGCAACTTGAACAGACCAGCCCGTGTCACTGAGCTATCGACAATCATGGATCCCTCGGTTGATCTTTCGATCCGTCGACCAATGCTTTCCAGGATCCTTCTCGCTGCACATCAATATAAAAAGACTCCAAACGCTCCATTCCAAGGATCTGATGGTCGGCACTACTGGGACATTGAGGCTGCTTTCGACCTCTTCAGTGGAATGCTGCCTTGTGATGACTGCCGTGCGAAGAAAGGGACGGTATGTATGCTCAATGCATTCAATCGCCAGTACTATCAGTTTCTTGATCTCACTTTCCACTTTCTCGGTATCTTGGACGACCACAGCCGTTTGAATGCCGTGTGAAACAACACCACACGAAAGACCTAGACCGGGAAGATTTTGCCACGAAACTCTTCCGATTCTCTAGCAGAAAGAAGAACTGGATTGACGCCAGCGACAGCTCACAATGGATCTGCCCCAGATGCATGATCTGTATGCCAGGGTCGCGCAGCCGATGCGGAATCTGTATGATGTGGAAGGGCGGCAAACGTCCACCAATGGCGAAAAAGCAAAAAGACCAACGCCTCGGTTGGTGGACCTTCAGCTCACTCTCTCCAAGATCTTCACCGGCTTATGGACCCTAGCTCCAATTGCCCCTTGCAGAAACAGATTCTCGGTCATATTGTGGAAGTTGCCTCGCACAACAGGGAAGCTCCCGAAGCACCATATCTAGACGTCACCATCCAATTGGCGTTCGATCTCTTTAGTGGGCTTGCCACGTGCGGCTCATGCATCGCAAATGGCTGCCGGTCGGTACGTCCCACTACAAAACGGGAGTGTTTCGTCGCTATTTTAACCCCACCGCTCACACTTCGCCCCCAAACCTCAATACTTTCTCAAGCCATTCGAATGTCGTATTACAAAAGAGCACACTACGGATCTGGACGACTCTACAGAATGTATAATCTTGAACCGGGCTCGTCTCGCAACACACGGGGCGAGGAGAGAGACGGCGCAGATGGAAACACATGACGCGATTGAAACCGCAAAACCAGAGCTGCCCGCGAAGGAACATTTACGTCAGCGATTTGAGGACCGTGAAGATGTCCGTTCCATTGACAACGCTACCTTCACTCAAAAGAGGATTATCGACGCTCCACAAGCTCTCGCAGAACTTGCGCTACCAATCTGTTTAAGTCCAACCAGTCTAGCCCTCCGTCCATAACGCCATCCGATACGAACGATAGCGTTGAGTCCAAAGGCGAGCTCAATACTCGTGGCATCAACGAGAACAATCCAGCTCTGCCAACCGTCAGGGGAAAAGAAGCACCCACCGAGGCACGTTCGAAATCAATCTCGCCGACGAGCATCCTTCTAGAGACAGCGTCAACACCCGCTCAAGCTACCTTGCAACTGCCACAGGCTCTGAAGAGTGACGAGCCTACTTATCCGAGACACGTTCACGTATGGGAATGCTATTTGTGTCACCACAGGAACCATTCAAATCGAGGGAGCTGCGCTCATTGCAGCGTTCGATTGGGTGGGATGCATATGTCAGTTCCAGAGGAGTCGACTTGGTCGATCTAGATGAAAGAGTGCATGGAGCAGAGGGCATTATATTTGAATGAATGACTTCGTCATAGTATTGTACTTCGGTGGTTTCTATCTCAACCTCGCGGAGTAAACACACCGAAATAGATTGAATGCTTTGATACACCCCCATGTACCCCCCATGTACTAGTAGATAGAGAAGTTAATGTTTACGAAGTGCACTAAGATGAATTCCCCTTCATACCAAGTGTCGAGCTCGCGATGATGTCGTGCCATTCATTTTTGGGGACGATTGATGCCCATTGACGTTCTCCAGTACTCGATCTCGCTCCTGAATGCTGGCTTCCAGCGACTCGTTGAGTTCTCGGGAACCGTTAAGCTCGCGCTCCAACGTCTCAACTCGATCCTTCAGTAGCCGCAGTACCGGAGTCTCCTCCTTTAGAGCTTCATCGAGGTCAATGGGTCGCTCGCCTTCTCGCGACACAGACATCTTTTCAACGTTGGCCATGGTCATTTCCTCCACTTTCATGAGTGCCGAGGTGGCTATGTATTTGGCGTTCTCGAGCTCCTGCTCTGACCTCCGAGTCCTCTCCTGCAGTCTTTCAAGCTCGTCGAGCATTGCCTTTTCGGAGTTTTCCTTCTCCTTCAGAGCATCGACCAATGCATGATTTTCCATCATGGCCCCGTCGAGCTTGTCCTGTGTAACCTCGCATCTGCTTTTGATTTCGACTAGACTTTCCTGTAGCCTTGATTGGGTCCTATGATTCTCGTCTCCGGTCATGGAGAGATTCTGGGATACATCCTCGAGCGCTTGGTGGAGCTTGTCGTTCTCCAGTTCAAGATGACGAAATGCGCTCTCCATTTCCTCTGCATTCTGTTGGGGAACAGCAAGCGCACGCGATTTTGATCGCCCCTGCTCATACTGTGTAAGCTTCTTCCTTGTTACCTTGAGCTGCTTCTCCAGATCGTTCTTCTCCCTTTCCGCAATCTCAAGATGCGACTGCAAAGGCTGCAGCAGACCCAGTGCTTCCTTCAGACTCTTGGTCAATACCTCTTCTGCGTTCTTCATGGCCTCCAAATCACCCTTGGTGACCGCCAGCTCCGCTTCGAGATCTTCCATATTCTCCATCTTTTCGTGCAGGCTATCCAGTTCCACCTGCATTTCTTCATAGTTTCGACCCGACGCGCCCTTACGTGCCTTTTGAAGCTCTTCCCGAACATGTTTTATTTCCCCATCTTTTCGGCGCAATTCCACAGAATATGCACTGACCTCCTCTTCTAACTGAGATATAGCAGCCTCGCGCATTTTACCCGCTACATCTTGGCTTGTTTCAAGACCCTCATCGTTCCTACCACCTCCATCTTCCAGCTCGTGCTCAAGGTCATTCACCATTGCCTTGAGCTGCTGGTTCTGGGCAACCACGTCGTGATTTTCCCGATGAAGTTCATGAAATCGACTCTGCGCGTTTCGCAATAATTCTTGCAAAGCGCGTTCCGAACCGCGTTTCCGATTCGACGCAATTTCCCCATTTTCGTTATTATCTCCGTCGATTGCCTGCAGTTCACGACTCTGTCCCGGAGGGTGCTGCTGAAGCTGCGTAACTTGACGCTGTAGGGAGTCCACTTCATCCTGCAGTTCTTTGACCTGCTCTTGTCGATCCAACAGCTGCCGTTCCATGTCCATTGGTGACTGTCTTTGCATAAGCTCATCCACTTGGTCATGTAAAGCCATCTTTTCTCCTTCTGATTTTGCCACCGCATCCTGCAGCGGCTTGAGCAAGGCGACCGCCTCCTTGAGACTGGCTCGCAGTTCAGCAGTACTTTCATCGCGCGCCTTGAGGTCACCCCGATACACGCTGAGCTGCGCTTCCAGCTCGGCAATCTTGATGGCAGCCTCAGGATGTGCCAAGAGATCGGACGAGGAGACCGTCGATGCCACACGAAGCTGAATCGCCTCGACCAGTTCGTCGGCAGTGTCTGGGATTTTCGAGTGATCGACATCTTGATTCTGCTGTTCCAGCAACCACCGCAGCAAATGCTGAAGAGGTCCGACCGCACTGCTGGGTTCCTGTCGTAGCTCTATATCTACGGCTTCCAGTTCTTTCATGGCTTCATCCAAACACCCCTGCAATTCATCTCGTTCCTGCTCCAACGTATCGATACGCTCTTGATAATCTGGCATGGATTTGTTCGTAGTGACCGACGGAGAACTCCTCGTCCCATCTTCCAACTGCCGCTGCAACTGTTTCACTTGCTGCGTCCATCCCTGCTCCGCTTCATTCCACTGTGCCCGACACTGCTCCAGATCTTCCTTCAACGTATGACAGTCCTCCTGCAACAATTGAATCGTTCGTTCTTGATCTTGCACTCGCAGCTCCCACGTATACTGTTCCGCTTCCAGCGTATCTTCCAATTCCTTCCTGACCATGTCAGCAGTAAGAATTTGCGCATGCGCCCGATCCAACTGAACCTGGAGCTCCCCCACAATGGACTCCCTCGCGGCACTGCTGCTAACGACCAATTGCGACTTGAGACTCTGCAGTTGCTCTTCGTGAAGCGCCTGCTCGTGTTGGAGCTTCTGTTCCGCTGACGTCTGCAGTGTTCGTAGTTCATTCTCATAATGACGTATCTGCTCATCGCTTTCCTTGTTATTCTGCGAGAGCTTGTCGAGCTGCCGTTTGAGCTGTCGAATGTTGGAGCGGAGTTCCAGAATGACGCTGTCGGATTTGGCAAGGGCTGCCTTGGCCGTGGCGTCTCTCTGCTGAGCCTCTTCGAGAGCCTGTCGCAGTGACACGACGTCATTGTTGTTACTGCTATTTCCATAGGCATCCACGCCGGTCGACGGGTGACTCGCGGCTTTTTGCGACCCAGTTTCGGGAGACACCAAGTTTTGGCGTTTCGCCTTATTGCTGCGACTGCTGTACGGAGGAGACGACGCCATGACGAGATAGAGCCTGTACTACAGTACTGACGATCTGAGAGACGACAAGGAAGTAGCGGTGCAACAGGCGTTTCTTTTTCACAGGACCATGGGCAAAGTAACAGGTAGTCTAAACATGTGATGGTGCTGTTGCCAACCGTCACGCGACTCGGGAAAGCAGACCAAGCGAGGTGCTCGCTCATTCCGTCTCTGCTACGGATTTAGTTATGAGGAGTTACAATTGATCATTACACGCGTATATAGCTTTGAATATATATTAAATCGCCAAATTTTATCCCTATCCCCAATCCTTCATCCAATCCGCCCCCCGGCGTAAAAACGAAGCAAAGAGAGCAGAACAGCATGAACCAATCTACTCTATTATAGCTAGAACCCAAACTACCTATGGTACTTGGTACCCACTCAGAAGTAGTCTCAATGCTATATGCGACGAGTCATCCAACGCTTCAGTCCTCCATTCGGCTGCCCGTTTCATTGCGCAGCGTAGAAAACACATCCTCCTCATAGTGCACAGGTCATTCACCACTTGGTTTTCTTCCATTAGAAACGCGTCAAGTTCACTAGATTCCAGCAACAGCATTTCGTCCACGACACTCGTGTCATCGTCGTCCTCGCCCACCTTTTGCGAAAGCACCGCGACTCCTCGCGGAGGTACTCGCGACTGTCGCATCTGAATCTTTCGTCCTAAGGCCTTGGAGGAGAACGAAGAGGATGCGAGAGCATCCCTGTGGAAGAGCTGCGAGGCTCGTTCGTTGAGTTTAGCAAGACCGTTCAGGTTGAAGACGCGAGCCTCCAGTTCGGCCAGGGAATGGTATAGGGGAGCGTGGAGTGGGTTCACTTCGAGGCCCTTTTCAAGTATCTCGCGAGCATCATTGACTCGCCCTCTTGCCACCAAGTGATCGCCCAAGGCTCGATATAGCTCGGCTTCAATGGGGACACATTCAATCCCTCGTCGAAGCACTAGGCCGACCAGTCCGTCGTTGCCCTGTCTTCCTTCAATCTCAGCAGCTACGAGCCACCCAGAGGCGTGCCGC
>OLMU01003142.1:0-10724 GCA_900291995.1 Licmophora abbreviata | reverse complement strand
CGACGCCTCGCAGCACTATCGATTCTTTAGCGCAGATAGGTTGTAGAGTTCGCGCGATTCGCTACCGAGGCGACCACAGAAGAGCTCACGTGACGGTGTGTCATAGATGCACTTGGCTTTGACGACTTCAGAGGCACACCACCCTGGTGCAGGGGGATGCTGTTCTCCGCGTCAGACGCCTCACCGTGTCGTTGCTTCTTGACGAGAACTTGACCAGCGATAGAACGCTCTTTGGCACTAGAACGCTTCCGAGAAATGTACACGAAGTAATCCCTTGGTGAACACAACAAAAACCATACAGAATGTTAGGAAGACTCAAGGCTCATAAAGTCACCAACTAGGAATGCAAAACACACCAACCAAGTCGTACTCACTTTGCAGCGTCCATCGACTGGGTCTTGTCCAAAGGCCGCGGAATGGTGTGGACTCCGACACCATCCCACCACTCATCACCTTCATTCTCGAAGAAGACAAGTCGATTGTCTGGAGACCCGTTCGTGAGGACCACCATGGCTCCGTGCTGGCTGCGCAAGACACGGCAGCACTCTCGCATCATGCGTCGGACGTTGGCGACAGATCCCGAACTGCATAGAACGGCGTCGAGAGTACCCTTGAGGACCACCAAGTCAAAGGACTCGTCAGGGTATGGAATTTCCTTGCTCGCGTCGGCGCAACGAAACACCATGGGGTGCGGAGTGATGCTGAGACTGCGGCTGCGGGATGTGTTGAGCTTGTCGTAGAAGTTGTGATCGTAGCGACGATTCATCTGATCTACCACAATGTTGGAATAGTCAATATTGACAATACCACCAGTCCATCCATCTAGCATCATGTCTTCTCCAAAGCAAGAGTTCCCACATCCTTAGAGTAAAAAGAAAGAAGCTGGCAAGTGTAAGGGCATACAGCGTAGCATAGTCACGAAAGTCAAAACTAGCCACGTCTCATCTTGCGCATAGTAGGTTTCACCCTGCACATGGACGCACGTACCAACATTGAGAACACGGCACTGATCACGAGTGGGAAAGGGCAGTCCGGATGTCACCGGGCGTCGATTGAGGTCGACGACGGAGCGTGGCACGAGATTTCCGTAGCGATCGCGCACTTCAATGGTCCGACGTTGCTTGTCCGTGTGGACACCGTCCGGAGGTGAAAGAAGAGCCGGAGTCAAGAGATGACGGACCGAGCTGTAAGGCGCATACCACTCGTACTGCTCCTCCTTGCTACAGAAAGCGTTGCGAAGGAGGAGGAAAAGAGGAATGAGCGTGACGGAAGCCCAATTACAACGACACCTGGCACGTATTGGCCCAACACGACACCGCGCAGGACGCGATCACTGGTACTCTACCGGTAGCACGTCAAGAGCGCAAGACTCGGCAGGAGCACATAGAATCCACGTACAACTTGTATCGCGCTTCCCAGTACTCCAACGTTCCGTAGCAACGAGACATGATGATGGCTCCGAAAGACTTCTTCTAGAACGACGAGCGACGATCAGCTCTTCGACTGGAGTCCTTGTCGGGACACTTTTTCAAGTGGCAGCAAAGATTTTTGAGAGAAGAACGAATGTGCTTCCATGGTTCATGTGCTTCGGTACCACGTCTACTGAAATCTACGGCGCGTTTGAAACTGCTCCCCAGGGAAGCCGCCCGACACGGAGTGACCACGACGCATTGTGGCAGTCACACCCACCATTCGCTTGTTCGCTCCTGGCCCCAACCGTGGAACCGACACCGGCGTGGACACGCAGCGCATCGTGTTGACAAACGAGGAAGGCGCGGGCGGGCTGGATCGGGTCGCTCGCGGCGCGGTCAGGGTGCATGCACTGTCGGATTTCGAGGCTTCCAGACATCGTGGCGAAAGAAGATGCACTGGTGATGGTCGCGACCTATCCATGCACAAGGATGGAGGCCTGGGAAGCTACCGCAACGCCATGGTCGACACTCGATATGTCGATTGTCGACATCTCACTCACACACCATGCCGTTCGTGAGCAGACGATCATGCCAGTGGAACGGTCACCGAACGACCCGGGAGTAACTCATTCAGCTTCACACACAGCACAGCACGTTGACGGTTCCGATCGCCATAAATAAAAGTGACAAATATTTACTACATTCCTTTATGTAAATTGTTGATTCGATTCTACACAAAAATGGACGCATCTCGAATAGGGCTATTATCGAAAACGTGCTTATGTCAAAGTGGCTCGAAACGTCAGCCATCATCAATCCTCATGGTGAGAACACGCACTTGTATCCCCGTACATTTCTACGTAGGAATTGGTAGTGAGGCCACAAAATCGAAACGCAAGCGAACCAAGAAACACATGGATGAAGCTGATAGGACGCGAATGCGTTCTTGCTCTTCGCACGGCGGAAGTATCGGACTGATCTCAAGTAGATTGCTCAGTGTTGGGACCAGTGTCTTCTACATTTTGTGCGTTGGATGCTGGGGAAGTCCAGTATGCCAGTGACATCGCTACAGCATCCTATGCACGAAGGTCCCATCAGCGGAGGAAACAGAAGTAGGAAAGAGGGCGCTATGCCGAATTCAGCGATGGGTCACTCCGCGCAGCTTGGGGACGAATCGAACTTGAGAAATCAGGCTCGGCCACACTCGGATCCAGACATAGTTTCCGTGCCAAGTGCCTTCGCGGTACCTGCTTCAACTGCTCAGCCTGGACATACTCTTCCTCCACAGCCTATGTTGACCCATTCACATTGGGCTCCACACCATCACGGAGCCGCGACTGGCATGACTGCATCGATGCCTGTCCTCGCACCGGCGCCTAGCAGACCTACTGGGAACGTTATATCAGGATATTCACATGACGCTGCGCCTGCCACAGCTGCTCCAGCTGGTCCCACCAAGACGCCATCTCGGCGCAAGACGACTTCGGTCGCGGCCGGTAGAGAACAAGAGAAAACTGGCGGTACTGTCAATCAGCGGCGACAGAAACGCTTGGAAAGAAATAGGGAATCTGCTCGATTGTCTCGTCGTCGTCGGAAGCAGTATCTTGAAGTTTTGGAGGAGCGCGTGACACAGCTTTCGGAAGAAATGGACAAAGGACGACGGGAACATGTGGCCTCGGTGGTCGACGTGCTGCGAGAAAAACGACGCCAGGCGCTCGAGCGAGGCGATTTGGGAGCGCTCGAAACAAGTCTCTTGCGGACCAGCTCGGAGCTACGCGTGGCCGGGACCTTTGCGACGCAACAATTGCAGAGCTTGTCGCTTCCGCCGCAGACAAAGTTCCTGTTGTGGCTGACGCTTCAGACTGACACGTACTTCCGAGGAGGAAGAGCCACCAGCGAACGTCTCTCTGCAGCGCGTATTGGAGAGAGGGTAAGTAGAGCGAGTGCAGCTGTATGTTTTCGACTCTCCGTACACAGTACGGCCGTTTCAATTCTCACATCGAGATCTGTGCCGTCTTTCTACGCTAGATGTTATGCAACGGAAATGATCGAGCCGCCCCATCTCAAGGCATGTGGCCTCTTCTCTGCAACGACATAGGCCTGTCGTTCGACCAAGAAGAGCGCGTTCGCATATTTCAAAAGGGGTTGTTACAGTCACCGGTGTCGTGGCTGCACCGACACACGGCGTCCGCCTCAGACTGTGTTCTGCAGTCCACTCATGATGCCATTCAGGCACTCCACCACCGCATTGGGCAAAGGGAACAATCTGTAGCTAGTCTTTTGACAGAGACCCAGCGTTTCAAGCTTTTGCAGTGGGCGGAGAAGAATAGGGATCGAATATCGCAGTTGAGCCTGACAGCGCATGTGCAGCGCCCGCCTGCTCCTGACGAGTACTCCTTATCGCCACAAAACCATGATGCTGCCAACCTCTACATTATGAACCACCGTCTACAGAAAGTATTCCGGAGTACTCCCCAGACCCCTTGCCTTGTCGCTCAACCGATACTGCGACGCTTGGCAAGACGCCCCTCGTTCGAATCGTTAGGAAGCACGTCATCTCTCGGGGACCGGGGACAGCGAGAAGAAAGCCGAGGCCTCTCGAGGGAAGTGTCCTTCTCTTCCACTGGTTCACTCAAACGGGCAGCATCCGAGATTGAATTGAACGAGGAACAGCAGCTGGACCGGCCATTGACACAGAATATATCTCCTGAAGAAGCTGAAGCTGCCGTACAACCGACTATTGAAGCTGCTCTTGGCTTCATCAAACCGATTCTTCCTGTACGCCACACACGGCCACAGCCTGATACGATTGCCTCAACCTTCAAGGCGCTTCCGCCGGTGCCTATGATGGCACCCACTATGACACCACCTGTCCCGGCCCCACTACCTCCACAGTATGCTCATCCTCTCGAAAGCATCATCCAGCCTGGCGCAGGCGTCCCACAACCCGGTGATGTCTTTTCGAACCCAGCCATTGTTGAAGAAGCGGCACCTATGCCATCGTTCCTCCCTCCCCATCTTAACGCCGTGCCCGAGGAAACGATCCTCCAAGGTGCATCGGTCGATGGGTCTGATGACTTTCTCTTTGAGCTTACCGAGGAAGACTGGGCTATTGGAGAAGGCCTAGACATGGATACAACAGGTTGACCGAGTACGAGACACACCATGTCGGGAAAACGATGCGACCTCGCCTGCTTTCTTCCAGTTAGGAACTTCGCATTTGAATCTCCAGAAGAACAAGTTTGATCTTTTGTAAACCGAAAGTCATCTCCCAGCTACTCTACAGGGATGCATCGAACAAATTTTCTCTCTCCAGAAGCAAGGCAAGAGTGTATGTCGAAGAGACACGAAGTTGCGACAGCCGAGACCTTGCTTCATAGTTTTGGATGGTTGGTACACTCAAATTTATAACTTTTAGTAGACAACATCTACGGAGATACTTCTGCACGGTAGAGAGATACGCGTGACAATCGCAATTTGAGCCTGCTTGCTATCAGACCAGCTAGATTCGTTTGTTGGGGTAGAGGTTCTATCGAACAAGCTAGCTAGAGCTAGCCAGTTTCACTCTCTACTCTTTTAAGTTGAGCGAGTAAGATCATCTATAGCAAGTCAACCTATTGTTCTCTTCTCATGTAGCTTGCACTCCTACGACGCCAGTTGCGGTGAAACCAAAAGCACGTCATCCGTCGTCGGGCTACCCTGTATTGTGTGGTTTGCGAACAGTCCCCGACTTGGCGAACGGGCACTGACAGAAGGAAGGACTGTACCGAGTTTCAGTAGAATGTACGAGAGCGAAGTGAGCGGTGCTCTGCTCAAGCGCGATTTTCATCTACTTGAATGGGCCGCGGCGCTATGATACGCCGCTCGTTGGATCCTCGTGGCGACGATTGGCAGTCTCCGTGAGACACAGCAACACACCCAAGTAGTTCAGTTCTGTTCCTGTACTGCTGAAAGGTGCATTTCAGATTCGACAGAGCGAGGCGCATATAAATTCGGACCGCGTCAGGTTCAGCTCCACCTCCCTCTACGCCACGGCTATCGTATACGTAGCCGCAGCCGCGTCGTGAGGACAAAGCTTCCCGAGGGACGGGATACGCCTTCGCGTCATGGGTCTTGAAAATGGGACAGCTGCAGCTGACGAGACCGATGGACACTCTGCAATTATGAATGGCTCCGATGCGGTTTCTCCATCAAAGACGGACCCAGCGAGCGATCCCAAGTCGGCCGCCATCACGGAGGCACTGATATATGAGTCTTTCCAGTCCAAAGATAGTGCAAATGCAGAACAATGGTATCGTAAGCTTCCGGTGGACGAACAGAGCGTGATTGAGGACGGTATCGACGCAATCATCTACAGCGGCTGTATGAAGGCTGCTCGTCGATCCTTTGATACCGTCGTACGTCAGAAACGTGCCAACAAGCAGGAAAAGCGCAAAACGGAAACGTCTCGAAGCGAAACTCATCGTGGTGGCGATCGACATGGCCGAGCTGAATATAGCTACGGTCGCTCGTCTTCTCGGAGCCGAGGATTTCGCGATGAAGGGCATCACTATGACCGGTACGAAGATCCAGGGCGACGCTATTCGCGGGATGACACCTACCATGACTCTCGCGGGAGGGGACGGTCGCAGTCTCCGCGGCGTGGTCGACATGATGAGTATCGCTACGACGACGATGTTCGATACGAAAAAGACTATCGCTACGATGATGAGTATCACCGGAGCCGTGGTCGGAGCCAGAGCTATACGAGACGGCGAAGTCGCAGCTACGACGACGGCCGGCGTCGGCGATCACGCAGTCGAGAAGGTAACAGACGGCGGGAGGGCTATAGATACGACAGTCGATCACGATCGATGTCAGCCGAGGGTCGGAAGGAACGAGGGGAGACGCAGTCTAAGCCACTGAAGAGGAGAATGGAGTCGAGCGAGCTTGAAGAGGGTCGTGCAAATTCGAAGCCCCGGGGTGAGTCAAGTCAGGAAGAGACGACAGGGTCCGCGAAACGGGATCGCTCGTCATCACCCTCGCGCAAACAACGTCGAAAGTCTCGCGACGAGCGCAGCCGTGACGAGAAGGATAGAAGAGGGCGCAGTCGACGGGGACGCAGCCGCGACCGCAATAGGCCATACCGGTCGAGGAGTCGCAGCTGGAGCGGCGAGCGACGGTACACTCGCCACCATGAAAATGAACGACACAGATCCGACAATGATGAGCATCTTATGTCCAAGCTGCGCGATCGACACAGGAGAGGGCACGATGATGACCGAAAGAAGGGCAGGCACAATCACCATCGCCATCGGAGCCCTAGCCTTAGTCCTGGAACAGACGATCTCATGGGATCGCCGCCTTCAGGACATAGACGGAGCAAGCGCCATTCAGATAGGAGTCGTTCCTCCAGGAAGAGTCGTCGGGATGTCAGCAGAAGTAGATCGGTTAGCCCAAACCGAGGTGGACCCAAGAAAAGGAGTAAGCGTCGCCGTCGAAGCCAGAATGAGCTTGGAAAAGGATCATCCACTCGAGAAAAAGATGGAAGGATACAGAGTGGAGACAGCAACAGAAAAGATAGAGAGCGTGACCGACGCGGTGGAGGAGACAAGAGCGGGAGGCAGGACGGCAGCGGTGAAAAGTGAGTTGCATCGCGTCAGGTGCGTCTGCAGTTATGAAAAAGACAGTTTCTAGAGGAGATTGCTATGAGCTACTGCGTTGCTTGGCTCGCTCATATAGTACGAAGGAAAGCATACGCTGATGTTGTAGGCGAGAGGTCTCCTGATACCGTACATTGCCTTGTAACGTCGCGTTTGTTATCGGGGTCTAGTGGTATAGGTGTGGTACCGCAGTCTTCGCCCCGCCCCGCCATCCCGACTGACTCGACTCAGCCCCCTGGAAGTCCGTACGACGTATGAACGTCGTTTTCATGTTTGGAATCAAAATCGGCTATGACGCGGCGACGGAGCTGCGAGGATCCAAAGAGTGAGTGAGCGAATGCACCATGAGCAGAGGAGACCCTCGTTCTAGCCCCTTAGCATTTCTCTCGTAGCGCCTTCCTGAGCCAGTTTCACCATGAGAATTGGTCTCTACAAAGGATTCATATCCAACATCAAGAGATACAATCTCGGATCTCAGCGTCGCTTTCTCTTTGCTCATGTCGACGCCCTTTCACCTGAAGATCGAAGCAGCGCTTTATCAAAGCTATCCAAGAACGGCCCCTTTTCATGGATCGAGGTAGGAAGAATCGCATGTGGTCGGTTGGTCGGACCTGTCGTCAAAAATGCATCTGATTGTGACTCTCACTCCTCCCATCACTTTCGTTTCGCGGTGAAGATCGAGGGCCGGGATGCAATCTCAAAGACGTTTGAATTCACAAATTTCAACCAGGCTTGGTCTTTTATGTCGCAAAGTGCACTTTTGGCGGAAAAGGTGAGTGGTTATAGTAGTAGTTTGTTCCTGTGTCGAGACCTTTCGCGGATAGATCCGAAATTAAATTGGAGCGACTGGACCGGAGACCAAATTGCCTGACTCCGCACCTTCCCGTACTGCACTAGATGGATCACCATCCGGAATGGTTCAATGTATATAACCGAGTGGAGGTGACGCTCACGACTCACGACTGTGGTGGGCTTTCGAAGAAGGTAGGTGTGCAAGATCGCCGGCACGCGCAGGATTCGATTCTGGCTCAAAAACTGTCATTAACTGAACACAGGACATCGAGATGGCGACAGCAATGGACGAATACGCAGCAGTCATGCTTCCAGGAAGAGCAAAATAGTCGAACGGTGTAACATTGGCGGCTATGCTATCCTTCGTATGCTCGATTTTTTTTCAAAAGCACTGAACTGAAGGCAAGGAGGGTGATCACGGGGGCATACTATGTGTCACGAAATGCAGGAGATCATCGCGCGTGATAGTCATACGCTGTGGTGACAATATTCATTATATACAACGTCTTCCTGTCTGCCTATGGATACAATCTTTAATTCTTTCTGCCGCTTCTCATCAAATCATCAAATGTCTTCTCCGATGAAGCGATTCCGCGGATCAAAGATCTTGCGATAATCATCCGTATGCATCTGTTTTCGCAAGTCGTACATGCTCATGGCGACATCGCGTTCCGCCAGTTGCTGCGACGTCGACGAGTACACATCCTCTGACTCGTCAATCTCACTTTCAAAGACTTCCAACAGCGATCGGAACTCCCATTGCTCTCCTTCGGACAACTGTGCCATTTTTTCTCCGTCAGTCGTGATGAGGCCAGTCTTTTCATCGCATGACTTGACGACTTGTTCACGCTTGTTGATATCCATGAATTTCGCAAAGAACGGAACGCCTTCGTCCTTTTCTGGAGATATCACAGTCGTCTGTTCCAACGCTTCGCTGTTCAGTTTCGCCTTTGACTTGGCCAGAACAGCTCTCGCCCGTTCAAGCTGCTTTGTGATATCTTCTTCCGAAGAAGCTCGTACAGCTGCATGCTGAGCTGTCAGACATCGCTGCGATTGAATCGCAGGAACAAAGGAACACGATGGCGAAACGCAGAGGGCCAACGAGGTTACTATCAGTAGACTCGCCGAAGCTCGCCGTGATCGGTTGGGTGCTTCAGACATTCTCTCGAAGGATTTCAGAGCCACTATCGTACTCAGTCGTATACAAGGTAGACGATGAAATGTGTTGCGGGAGCTAGATGCCAACGAGACGGTGAACACAGTGAACAAGGTGGATTTGTTCTTCTTGCGCTGTAGCGGCGACACGCACTTCGCTTTTTTTGTGCCATCATCCAAAACTGACGGATAGGTGGCGGGAGTTTGACGCTGTAAACATCTACGTGACGTGGTACTGGACTGATGGTGACGCCACGCACGCGAACTGTGTGCGCGAAAACACCGCGCTGGATCCCTTTACTTTTCACTCTCCGTCTCGGTTTGTCGTGACTTGACAAGAGGATATCCTAGACCACCGCAGCAGTGGCACAGCTGCTCTAAAGTCTACCCATAGTCTATGCGTCGTACCAGGGGCTGAACAAGGTTTACTATTGTGATTCAGATAGGACCTCGAAAGTCGTCTCTGTAAAGCACTTCTACAGCAAAGTTACGACGCAGTAGTATTCCAGTAGTACTGATGTTAGATATGTTAGTGTGCTGTGCATGGTGAGGGTGGAGGCTCGTAGAATAGGCATGTCATCATTGTGCTTTTATGCGTCCACCTTCTCAGTCTCTTCGGCCTTGACCTCGGCCTGGAACTTCTCCTCGCGGTCCGCCGCACGCAGCGCTGCCTCGGCTTTCTCTTCAAGACGTTCCGCCATGCGCTTCTTTTCTCTGATTTCAATCTCCTTCATCATAGTCTCCATCATGTCGAGCTTGTCCTTCACCTTGAAGAAGAGATCAGAGTCACTCTGTAAGAATAAGGAGAGAGAAGTGAGCGCCAAACTGTGAGCATATACGATAAAACTCTAGACGTGCCACCGTAGCCAAAAAAGTCACCCATTGTTGTACTTACGCATGCAGTCAAATGAGATTTGCCCATTTGTGTGCTCATCCAGTCCTCCATGACGGGGTACACTTCGTCCTTGTCCATCTCAATTCCGACTTCTCCCATGAGCTTGACAAGTCCCAGTCCAAAGAAGCGCGAATACATCCAGAACTCATCGTCTTTGGCAGCCTTTGCAATCGGCGCAATAGGGGAGCTACCTTCTCCGCGGAGAGCCTCCTGAATATCATCCTTCGACTTGCCCGCGGCCCAGTCCAGAATTCCCTTAGCTTCCTTTCGCACTTCGTCTTCATCCATACCAATACTCTTGAAGAGAGCCGAGACAATGGCTTCACCAATCTTGGGGTCGGGGTAGTTCTTGAGCAGCAAGTCGAGAGTACTCAGGATACCGACGCACCAGACAGCGTCTCTTTGGAAACGTGCGTTGACAACAATGAGGTGGGTGGATCCAACAATATCCGTAATCATATTCTTGTAGAGGGGATTGACGGAATAGCCAAGTTCGTTGGTGAATTCGGCAAAGGCCTCTCCTGCGGTCTTGATCTTGGCCCCAGCCAAGTGTCCATATCGCTTGGCAAAGTCCGTAGTGGCCTTACCAGGCTCGTAGTCAAGCTGTGAGGGGAAGAGTGGATGAAGCGAGTGAGCGAATAGAGTGTAAGTGAAGATGACCGAGTCAGCTACACTCGAACGTGTTTCGACCACGACAGGGTGGATCTTGCGTCCAGCTCAGACATGCTAAATTTGGGTTCCGACATTCCCTAGAGAAACCCGACTTCCAATGCAGCACTTCAGCACTATTTTCCAGGCCAGACATCCTCCTTCACAACAATGTGTCTA